>KL659619.1:0-65877 GCA_000732775.1 Stachybotrys chlorohalonatus IBT 40285 | reverse complement strand
TAGGAACAGGAATTCACGTGATAACGTGGGTTCTTCCAACAACTAATACAAATCCCTGTCCGCTATACGGACGTATGCCCTTTCGCCTACCGCTTGAAGCTTACTGTAGTCGGGCTGCGATGGTTGCAGTGGCCCTCAGCATATTTCGAGAGATTAGCGTTTCTGCAAGGACTCAGCATAGCTCCAATTATCGTCTTCACTTTCTACCTTTCTGCAAACTGTCCGGACCTGAACACGCGTTCCAGTTTTATTATACGGCCTTTTTCTTTGTCTCTACTAGGGCAAATCATTTTCCATGTCACCCGTCCACGCCTTTACTTTCTTCTTCGGCCGCCCGTCTCCAGCAATTTATCTTTATTTCAGGTGACTCATAGTCAGAGATACATACGCAGATTTCCGAGTCGTATACATCTGCCCGGCTTGTGAAAAGACTATCCATACCATCACCAGGCCGAGTCTCTAACAGACTTTCTAGTAGAAGCTATATTTGTAGGCTGACACGGGACGCAATGAAATACGTAAGATACGATAAACGTATTCAGTAGGGTGTAATGTGATGATGGTGACTGAATTCACTGACCGCCGCTAGAGGTTCCAGTATACAATCATATGGACATCCCGGTTGCTACAAAAATGTTACAACATCATTTCCTTTGTCAAAAGCATAATCTCGAGGAAGGTCGGCGTAGGTGGTTGTGTCTTGAGTTATCTCCCTTCTAATGGCCCATAGGAACTATCCGATGCGATTCGTACAATCCGCCAAATTCCTCGAACTCGAATTAGGGCGAAAAAAACAGCGAGAATAATTGGAAGGATAATAAAAATCCCAATCAAGACCAAAACGGGGTTTGAAATCAGACGAGCTGCAAGCATAGCAAGTAGAAACCATAAGGCAAGCCCTAGCATGTATTCGTCCGAGTACTCTGATGCATCTACTCCTCCAAGGTATCCACCACCCTCAATGTTGATCATGGCGATGTAGACACAGATGGACGCAAAGATTACGAGCACATCCAAGCCCGTGATTATCAACGATGCCCGGCTGAAAATACTTCCGGACATGGCGGCCACGCCAAGAGAAGCGAAGCAAATGAGGGCAGAAATGACGAGGAGCGCGACCAAGGAAGCCGCTAGCCTCGAAGCCGTCCCGTGATCAATGGACCGTTCTATTGCTACCCTGCAGCCTTCCAAAACGATTGATGGTATCTCGGTGGCGTTGAAGGACGATAAATCGTCGAGAACAAGTCTGGCCAGGTTCAACGAAGGACGGCTGCTACGGCAAATTGTGTCGCCGTCTACAATCCTGCAAGCGCCTAAACGACGAGTTAGCGAATTGCTCAATTCCCATGTTGCAACATAGGAATTCTTCAACCTGCCATGCCAAGCCGGTATTCTTCTGGTAAGAGTGAACCAATCGCAGTGAAGCATTCTTCCCCTAGTATGAGTCCCACTGTCTCTCGTGGCCAGTTCAAGAGGGTATAGCTGCTCTCTCGACTACTTCGACATCCTGCAAGAATGCAAATCGAGAGCGCAAAGATGCCTATTCAAGGATAATTAGCTCGTTCTGCTCCCATGTTCCTCGAGCTTGATGGGGTGAATACCTAGATTCCAGAAACCAAGCCAAACCAGGTCCCACATCTTGTTACTGCCGCGTTGCGTAGGGATGCTCACGTCGTCAATCCGATTCAAGCACAGAAGTAAAGGTGCTACAAGACAGATGCTCTATGGCATGGCCAAGAGGATGTTGCTGTCATTTTGAACTTGGCGCAAGGGCGTCTACATACGGCCGACAGCGTTGTGTTCAGCCGTAATTTGCGCCCGCGACAGCACGCTAGTCGGGGTTACGCAGGGGAACATTAAGCCTTTCATCTCGTAGTTGGCGATCGCGAATGCACGCCCAATAGCGAGGAAGCCGAAGCGCCCAGGGCTGCATTTAAGAGGGGGTGGCTGAGTTTCAATTTTCAGCTATGTGGTCCTCATCCCGGCGGCCTTCTTTACCTACATCTCAACCCTGTCATTTTTCTTTGGACTTTTCATTCTCATAGCCGACGACGAATACTATTTCGGGAATTCCTTTCCCGATGAAGGAACACGGGAGCTGCCAAACGCATTTAAGAACTGCCGCCGCTAGCTAGTTTGTGCGGCAGATGTGGCTACCGTAGACGTGGCTAGAGATGGCATATCAGTGCATATACCGCATGTCGTGTCTTCATCATAGATTTGCTTCTCCGGCTTGTGTCCGGTACTTTGACGCGACCGTCGGCGCCATGCTCCCCATGCTCACTGTCGTCCTCTCTGTCACTCTCGCCCTTGTCTTCATACCGAGATCCGTAGAGCTAGGTCCCTTAGCCAGGAGGATTCTCTACTGCCGTATGTGAATTTAGAAATTCCGTCTAATAGGGGCAGCTTTTGCGTTTCTCTCTTAATACGGAGACAACAGGGGATATAGCAGTAAGTCCGAGTCGTTAGAGAAATACCGACCTGGCAGAAGACGGGTCGGCACATCGGAATTCATCCAAAAGAATGGGGTGCGGATGAACCGGAAACGCTTGATGGCTGGTGTGCTACTCTCCACAAGCCAACATTGGTCCTATAGATTTGCAAGGCCGCAGCATCGAGCAGATCGCTTCTTCCGAAAAGGGAGCAAGTCCCAAAGATTAGCTCAATTTCAAGAAGGTAAAAGTAAGTGCTCAATGTCTAGTTTAATTGGTACATTGACTGCAGCGAAACCTCCATCAATTCTCCTTGTCCCCAGAGCTTTTTGTCCACGAAGAGAGTAACAATACCTTTGCTAAGATGGACTCTGTTATTGTTTTTTTAATAAAAGACTGAAGCCTTGGATGAAGTGCTCCCCTTTTCTTGTCTACTGCCCCATGACTCTCGAGTTGCATGCGTAGCCACTGTGCCCAGCTCTCACACTATCTCCCTGTCAGCAAATAGAAGCTCCTGACCCGACCAAGACCCTTATCTCGCGTCTACGGTTGGCAAGTTATCTCTCTTCTCCGCAGTGTCTCGACTAATCCTAATCCTCCCCAGCTTCATCACCTGAAGGACTTTGTCCATCCTCGGAATCTGTGTCGTCGCACGAGCACGACATCGGCACCCCTTCAGGCAGACCGCGCCACTTGCTGAGACTCTCTGTTGGGAACATAAGAGTCATGTCCTTCATTGTGCAATGCTGAAAAGAAGCATCCGACTCGAAGACTGTGCCAAAGTGTTTCACAAACACCATTGCGGGTTCCAACTTCTTGTATTTTGTTTCGTAGGCCAGAAGGATTTCGTCCTCGGAGGTACTGCCAAACGCGTCATCTCCTTGCGCTATCGCCATCTCATAGTTCAAAAGGGCATTTTCGAATTCGATCCAATATTCTTGCACGGCTTTCAGGGCACAAGCAGAGCTGCGATGCCACGGTTTGCTGGCAGGAGTTTCCAGCGCCGTGGCCGTAAATACGGACTGCAGCAGCTGTGGCAGACGAGGATCCAAAAGGGGGATTATGACCAAACCATCCGGGTCGTAATCCAACCCTTCGCCATCCCAGATGATGAATGATAAGGCAAGATAGAACATCCTCGGTGGAGCATACCGCTCTTCCCCTGCCACATTCATGATTTCCTCCACCATCTTCTTCATGTGGAAACAACAGGTCTTTGGCATGACAAACGCATCGAGACCGGATAGGAGCTGTGGTAGCACACAGTTGCTGCCTTCCGGGTCGAGCAATTCGGCAGGCTGTGTGAACGCCATCTTGTTCGCCTTGTTGATCCAGGGTCGTCGATGGGCTTGCATGCACTTGTAGTTGATGACCATGCCCGTGGATGGATTTACGACGCAGCAGCTGAGTAGTGGTGCAAAAACGAACCTCTTCGGAGGGCAACCTCCCGGGATTCGTGACAAACCCAAAGCTCTGTAGGCGGCTGGGACCTGGACCTCAGGTCCCAGAGGAACCCTTCCAAGTCTTCGTACCATAGTAGCTTGAAGACATCTGGCTGTGGAAGTGTAAATTCCTACACCATGGCTCGAATTTCCGGAGGCAATCTTTTGACAATCAGGAACTCTCTATTTTCAATTGGCGTGATGTCGAGGCTGTCTAGACCCGAGTGTCGAAATGCATTGTTGGCGGTTCCAAGCGAGTCAGCATGAAGGGTGAAGCGTTTCGTTGGAGGATACAAAGTCATTAAGGTGACTTGAGCCACGCTTTCCCGGGTAAGATGTTCGATGGGTGTAGTCAGATTGTTCCAGAGGTGAAAATTCGTACGAAACAATTGTTGAAATCAGGAGAACGGAGGCGGGGGGTGAGCTCTTGGTAGTTTGGATTGCCCAGAGCTGGAAGAGGGTGGTCATTGCTACCGGCAGGTATGTATGAGCAGCAGTGAGTGCTCAAGTGCCTAGTGGTCAGAGTGGAAGGCACCGCACGCGAGACGATTTTTGGGTACCGATGAGTGAAAGTTGATATTTCCATGGTTGTGTCATTGAACAACAAGGCCAGTGCGCGTGAAACCAGCTTTTGGTTAGCCGATTTCAGCTCGGCTCAACAACTGCTCAACCTTGCTCGGACCAAAACCAGGCACAGCGCAGGGCTGACCTCTAGCTCAGCCTACCCTAGCATTGTGAACGATTATCGTCTCCTACCAGAAGTTCAGCCGGTTACCAAGCAGAATCATCAAAGACATCTGGAGCGCTGGGCGGAGCAACCCATCCTAATCCATCAACATCTCTCGATATATTAATATTATTTAATTTTATAAGCCGCAAGAATCCTCAGTCCACCGTGCACTATAATTATGGGAAATCTACCAACCTTGTCATGATCTTGAAAGGCTTTGGCCGTATGCAGGCTATATTCATCAAGGGGACGAAGAATCTCGAGGCCTGTGTTGAAACGGTTTGAAACTATTGGAATGCATTTACCGGAGCTTGAAAGACGCTGCAAGACCCAAACCGATTCCCCAGACGTAATCAGCACTATCACACAGGCACGGATCTCCTCAACGCGTAGTACGAGCAGGGCCGACTGACATCATGGTCTAAAGTTTAGCTACGGACCTCTTGAGGAAGAGCTAGACCTGCTTCTTGAAAGCAAATCTCGAATGTACCCCAGCACGAACCACCTTCATCGCTTTGCCATCCAATTCTGGGGTCAAGACTTTCACGTATACCGCCACTCGTCTATGAGAGTAAACGATTGGGCTTTATTCTTATCCAATGTCTTCAGTACGGCAAGGATCGGGGAATAGGTCGAATCGAACTCTAGGCGTGGCTCTGACCGAGGCCTTTACCATAGAGTTCAGCTGCCTATCCCACCTCATGGAATTTCTGCTAATCAGGAAGGCTATGATCTAGTGTTTATACGCTTTAGCAATGGCTTTGAACAACCAGGGCCAGCTATTCAGCTTGAGAAAGACTCCAAGAACATGCCAAATGACTCAGGCCATTGAGCGTTGCGTGTACTTGAAGCACAGCACATCAAACAGTTAAGACAAATGCATGAAGATTGTTGGTGAATCGATTCTTGCAAGGGGGACATATAGCGAGTGAAGACAGCTAAACACCTGAGTCGATTGATTCATCAAGCGCAGAGAGTTGTCGACCCGGGTACAAGAAGAGCCATTAGCGTTTGCATGAACCATAAACGGAAGTGCGCTGCGGACGAGGCGTCTTGTTTTAAACCCATGTCTCAAACCCGAAAACGTTCAGTCTAGTTCATGCCATGGGGTGTGGGCCCGAGGACCGAGACGTGCCGGTCCAGATGAAATGCGCATAGCAGAGTAGATTCCTGGCTGTACGCCGTAGAATGGTATAGGAGCACTGATTTGATTGGTCGGCGGTAAGGATGAAAACATTGTAAAAATTGTGCTCAGGGCGTTTCCCCACACGCATTGCAAAGCCGGCGCTATTCCATGATGCAACAAATCTCGTTGTATGATACCCCGTCCAATGACGCAGCACATTGCGTTACCGATCCCGGAGAACCCTGGCGCTTGGGGCGTCATTGTTGGAGGGGTTACCTCGGGTACCCGACTAGGATCTTGACCAATGAGAATAACTCGATTGAGAGATACAAAAAGCAGCACGTTAAATCATGCTATGATAGAAGTCTCGTCAAGCCTTGGCGGTACACGACGCTACATTCCGCATGCCATAATGATATCGAGCTCGTGGCATGTGAGGCTTTCGACGATGTTGGATTACGCCAACATCACCAGAAACCGGACTTTGCCCCAGCTGTCTTCCTGTGCTGTTGGCTCGCTTCTCGCTTTGACTGCAATCGAGGCATACGAAAAGCTGTTCATCGGGCATGATGTCAATGGCGTTTGATCGCAACAGCAGCAGTGTCTGTCGAGTTAGCTCTGAAGTAACCTCTTGTATCGCCATTAGTGGCGCTCCGTTATGGAGACTGGTACGTGGTTGCCCCTCAGTATACTTCAAGAGATGCGCTGACTAACCCCTAGCCCCTCACCCCTCCCCCACCATTGACTCACGGTGCAACCTCTCCGTACCGCGGAGAATCTTTTTTAAAATTCTTCTCGACCCTCCTCGACGACAAGCCTTCCGACGCTGCCATTTCTCAACTCTCGACCGTCGTCAGTTATAACTTGCAAAATTAATCGAAATATCAAACGCCCCAAAATGTGCGGAACCTGCAACGGAGACACCGCCGGCAGCGCCGCCGCGCCTACCACCACCAGGCCTGAATCCGCGTCGACGAGCAACGGTGCCTACCCAGCAAGGGGCAAGCCCAAGTCCTCTCCCTATCAATCTGTCCAGGACTACATCTCCAATGTCAACAACTTCAAGATTATCGAGAGCACGCTCAGAGAGGGCGAGCAGGTAGGTTCTTTGCCCCTCACCTGACCCGTGCTACGGGAGCAGAAATACCGACCTGGCACCTTTCCTTCGACCATTCCTCATGCCATGGAAGCCTAAGCCCAATTCATTGCTAGACTCTTCTCTGTTTATAACCCAAATCTAACTGGTTGCAGTTCGCCAATGCCTTCTTCGATACCGAGACCAAGATCAAAATGTGAGGCAGAGACGTCACGATACCACGGATAATCCGAAAGCTGATACTCGTACAATAGCGCACGCGCGATTGATAATTTCGGATGCGACTACATAGAACTCACATCGCCTGTCTCTTCCCCTCAGTCATACGAGGACTGCAAGACTATCTGCGGGCTTGGCCTGAAGGTTGGCCTTGATGTCATGTTTCACTTGGGTGCTGTAGATACTGACGATATTCTTAGGCCAAGATTCTTACCCACGTTAGGTGTAATAGTGAGTCCTCCCCCCTCACGCTTCTCCTTGGTTGATCCAGCCCATTCTCCCTCGTCCCATATCACTACCTTCGGATGGCAACTCTAATAAGTCTTAAGTGGAGGATGCCAAGAAGGCAGTCGAATGCGGAGTTTCAGGCGTAGATCTTGTGATCGGTACCAGCAGCTTTTTGCGGGAGTACAGCCATGGAAAGAGTATGGAGTTGATCCAGAAGACTGCTCTTGAAGTCATTGAATATCTCCAAAGGTATACAAATGCATGCTTCGCGTATGCCGGAACCTCGAGCACTGACTTGCAATCTAGCACGGGTGTTGAAATTCGCTTTTCTTCCGAAGACTCCTTCCGCTCTGATCTTGTCGACATTCTTGCTCTTTACAAGGCTGTCGACAAAGCAGGTGTCCACCGAGTGTGAGTTGGTCATTAAAGCGGCAGAGCAACATCAACTGACAGCATCAAGTGGCGTTGCAGACACGGTGGGAGGAGCTACCCCGAGGATGGTCTATGATCTCGTCAGGACGCTGCGAGGCAAGTTGGCATGCTTTAAATTTGATATCCAGTTCCTATATGGCTAACTCAAACCCAGGTGTGGTCGGATGCGATATTGGTGTGTAGTTTCGTGTCTTGATGCCCTCAAAGTTCTCTACTCACAAGTCAAAAGAGCTTCATTGTCACGACGACACTGGCTGCGCTGTTGCCAACGCGCACAGTGGTCTAGAGGCTGGTGCTACACATATCGATACAAGTAATTTCCCCATTCCTTCTTCCCATCTCATGTCTAACTGAGATAGGTGTACTGGGTATTGGCGAGCGTAACGGCATTACTCCGCTGTAAGTACATATCCCAGACCAGAATGACAACAAAAAGAAACCTTTATAGCTAACGATAGAGTATAGTGGCGCTTTCATGGCTCGTATGGTTGTGACTGCTCCTGATTACGTTACCAAGAAGTACAACCTCAAGGCTCTTAAGGCCCTGGAGGAGCTGGTCGCCGATGCGGTTCAAATTAATATTCCTGTGAGACAACCTTCCCAAGTTGTTACCAAGCTGTCAGCAATATCAGTCACTGACGACCAGCTTATAGTTCAATAACCCCATTACCGGATTCTGCGCATTGTGAGTCATTGATTGCAGTGTTTTTCATCTCGTGGTTATGCAGAGAATTGGAGTCTCTGGGCCACACAACTCTTATATAGAGAGACTTCTATTCTGTTGATCCTGCAATACTTGCTAACACCAAAACTAGTACGCACAAAGCAGGCATTCATGCTAAGGGTATAATAAGAAAGCATCTACTTACTTCCTGTTCTGTTACTAATCGTCGTAGCAATTCTGGCGAATCCTTCGACTTACGAAATCATCGACCCCAGCTTGTTCGGGCGTGAGTTTCGCCGCATATCTCTGCTCTTTCTATCTACTAGTGCTTACTCTTCCACAGTTACACGCTATGTCTCGATTAACTCTAGGATCACCGGTTGGAATGCTGTCAAGTCTCGTGTGGAGCAGCTAGGCCTTAAGATGACGGACGAACAGGTGCGACTCTCCATGCTACTACTACTTCTATTTCTGCTTCTGCCTCTGCTGCGGAATTTGTATGGCCCGGCTAACCGCTCTGTGCACACTAGATCAAGGAAGTGTATGTTTCTCCCTCGTACCAGGCTATACCGAAAGGTAAAGGTGGGACGCAAACAATAACTGACTGGAAAACAGTACCGCCAAGATCAAGCAGATGGCAGATATCCGCCCCTTGGCAATCGACGATACCGACAGCATTATCCGTTCCTACCACCTGGATCTGCAACAGTAGTGGGATTCTGAGGATGCAGTGTATTGTCGTTCTTCGGGCGCTTTGGGGACTGGAAAAGTGAAATCTGTATTGAAATCTCAGATTCGTTGCTTCGTTAGTATCAAGTTGATTAGATCATATTGATGAAAAGTACTTTCGAATTTCACGATGACGAGCCACCATGATTTCTGTTGAACCGTATTGTGCTAGTAACATGTTAACTATTAAAAGCCAATATAAGGAATCGCGTTCAAATTAACTCAGACCTGTCGGTATTTGGATGTGCTTGTGATGGTTATTAAGGGAGGACGTCGCCAATCAGAAACATAAAAGTAGGAAAGGTTAGGACACGCATGACGGCAGCGTTGTTCATTTCCTTGATGGTTTGCTAACGGTGGGTAGAGTGACTGCGTAAAAGGATCATAAGAGATGGAATTAGGAGGCCTGGAGACAAAGATAACAAAGGAGTTGTACCTCAAGACGACAGAAAGGAGTGCAACTATTGTAGTCCGATCTGGCCATTGGAAGATTGCTCGAAACAAACTTGCTGCTGGTCGAGGCGGGACATTTAACGCGGGTGACATGAGTGTTCACTGCTGGGAAGAATTAGATCAAGGCGAGGACACGATGATATCCGTAAGAGTTATCGCGATGCTGAACCATACTAGACGTGAACAAAGTAAATAGGGCTGCTCCTCTACTGGAAGGGGTTGGAGCACGCATGAGGGACGCGTTACGAGTGGAAGGGTGTAGAGCAGAGCACCTCCATTGATGAAAGGAAATATAAGCAGGAATAGGGTTCGGTCCTCTTGTTTTGTGGCGTATGGTGCAGGCACAAACGCAGGAGTGAAGGCACTGATGGGCCGGTGTACTTTTGCAACTCCCTAAGCCACGATCTGGAAGCTCAACCGTGCACAGATGGCAGATCATTGGCATCTTCGTTATTTCGCTTTCATAAAGACTACCCAACGAAGATGTAGTTTCGGCACTACCCCTACACTTTCTGTGTCGCGCAGCTCAAGCGAATGAAGAGGAACATGGCGGTGTAAAGCAGCAACAGCGCAGTGCAAGCACCCAGTACACACTGGTCGAGAATGTTGTGGCGCAACGCAAGTGCTCCGTCAAGAGTATGAGGACCATAATATCGATTCTGCAAGGTATTTAAATTACCGGAAGTATCTCGATAAGGCTGTCGAAGCTTGCCATTGCAAGAAGACGAGTCCCGTGAATAGCGAGCAGCCAAAGCGCCCAAAGCGCCCAAAGCACCCAACGCACCTGAGCGGAGTTCAGGTGCCTGACTATCGATCACATGCTCTTTCGACGGTCGACAGATCGTTAATCACAAGCTCTAGCCGACTGTGTGTCTTGACTGAAGAACAAACCTGATTTGGGTGTCACTTTCAGTCTCAAGGACCGTACCGAAGGGCGTCTCGACCCCCAACCTCCACAGGCCCAGGGCTTTCGCGCATCAGGGTTCGGAGCTCATCGTAACATCCGTGTCTCTTACCTATATGGTATAGAAAGCATTTGAATCTTGTCTTTCCACCTCCTTCCACAACCAACTTGGCTCGTATTCTGCCGAGCCTGACCGCCTTGGACGTTAACAGGATCGAACCATGCTTGGGGCAATACAACATTTGGGAAGTCGCACCTTCAATTCAAGTCGAAGCTTCAACCGCCCACTAGAGTACGTTCAGCACTTCTTGCAGGGCATGTCGATCCAGATCGTGTCCGACCTCCACCTGGAGGCAATGCGCGAAAACGATATTTTCCAGATCATCCCTTGTGCACCATACCTGGCGCTGCTAGGAGATATTGGCAACCCTGCGAAGCACAAGCTCGAATGCCTTGAATTCCTCACGCAGCAACTGAAGCATTTCAGGGCTGTGCTATACGTTCCTGGTAATCACGAGGCCTATCACTCCACTTGGGACGCTGCACTCGACGTCTTTCGCAAATTCGCCGAGGATGTTCGGGGCGATCCAGCGCTGGGGCAGTTCATCCTCCTCGACCGCACCACCTATCAGCTTCCCGACACGCAGACGACAATCCTTGGTTGCAGTTTGTTTTCTTCAATCCCGCAGGACAAGCACGACGCAATCGGCATGGGTATCAACGACTTTTACCAAACAGACGACTGGACCACGGAAAAGCATAACGAGTGGCACCATCGAGACGTGGCCTGGCTCAACGCACAAGTCGCAGAACTTGAAAAGACCGATACCAAAATCATCATCTTCTCGCACTGGAGTCCATCACAGGATTCACGCGCCATCGATCCGCGACACAAGGGAAGCTCCATCACCAGCGGCTTTTCTACAGACATGTCGGACCAGCCGTGCTTCCAGAGCAGCAGCGTCAGGATCTGGGCGTTCGGACATACGCATTACAACTGTGACTTTCTCGCCCATCGAGGAGAAAGTGCCCCACCCTTGCGGCTCGTTGCCAACCAGAGAGGATACTACTTTGCTCAGGCTGCAGGTTTTGATGGCCAGATGACGATAACGGTGTAAGAAGGGAAGTCACCTATTGTTAGCGAACGGGCTTGTAGGCCTTGCCATAGGGATATGTCAGGGGCGTCGACGAATTGTTCTTGGCAGTCGGTTTTGGAGCATACGAGGCTTCTAAGAGAACGCAGTTGGTTGGTGACAAGAGTAGGCTTTCGTTCGGCAGGTCACAGCCCCAGATAATGCGAGGCAAGTTGATGATAAAAGTGTCCCTGATTTTCCATACGATAAAGCACTCGCAAAACAACTGTACTAGCCCGTGTCTCTCAAATTCTGTCTCTCCAAGGGTCTTCACTGAATACGGAAAGTCACGACATCAGTTTCTACTCTCATGTTGATTGGATAAAATGGACTGACAGGTCGCTACTGGATAGATACTCGCAGGACCTTGACATTACTTGTTCAACACCTGACTCCAATCTTGTTTGCTCGCCCACTGCTCCCACGTCGTCATCGGACACTCAATGCCAGCCTACGCCACAACCATTAGCATTCAGTCGCTCCCAAGACAGAAGCAGAATTTACCTTTCGAATGTCCTCCGCGTAAAGGAGGTCCATGCCGCCGTCATACCCTGGATCCGAGCTGTAGGAGAACATGAGCGACACTTCTATCCCGGCGTCCCGGTCCGGCGTCGCAGCAATCATCTCCTCGGGCTCGACCTGGCGGTACTTGATGGAGACGTTGTTGACGCGGCCCCAGGTCTCGGCGAACTCGGGCCAGGTGCAAGTGGTGCCGGCGGCCATGTATGCCTTGCCTGGTGGCATCTGGTACACGGCGTAGGTGAAGTTGCCCATGTCGCCGACGGGGTCCAGGTGTGGTTGGACTTTGGTAGGGTTCGTGGGGAAGGCCATCTCGAAGGAGCCGTCGGGCAGCTGCCAAAGTCAGTACTGTGAGACGGGCACGCTTACGGAGATCTCGGGCATACCTTGCCAAAATACGAGTCGGGTAGGATGTTGAAGCTGGTGTAAAAGTATCCGGTGTGGATACAAGACATCTTCTTGGCCAGCTCGGGATACTTGTCGTCCACATAGGCAGGAAAGACATCGGCCTTTGCATCGTAATGATACAGATCCTTGTACTTGCCTCCGCTACACTTCTCAGCATGGCTTAACGTCGACACCAAGAAACCATTGTCATCCAGCGTGTCCACCGTCTGCGCGGCGGCGTCCGCAATGTTCTTGCCCTGCTCATACTCCACCTCGTAGGCGTAGCGACGACACGTCACCCCCTTCTTCTGCGCGGCCTCGCGGCAGTCCGGGCGGAAGAAGGGCTCCCAAAAGTTCGTGACGCTGAAGATGACGTTGGCGCCGCGGAAGGCCGCAGCCAGGGAGGCGGGGTCGGCGAGGTCTGCGGCGACTACCTCGATGCCGGCGGCGGACAGGGCCTGGGCGGTGGGCGAGGCGATGTTGCGGGTGAGCCCTCGGACGCGGAAGCCGGCGGCGAGGAACCGACGGGCGACGGAGCCGCCTTGGTTTCCGGTGGCGCCAACAACGCAGATGAGCTTACTGGTGGTGTCGGACATGGCTGCGACGAAGCTCCGGGTTGGGTGTGGTGGCCACAGGGTGGGCTGATGCGGGATTCCTTGGAAGGGTCCTGGAGAGGGGGGGTTTGGAGAAGACAAGATGGTTCAAGATATCCCAACGGCTTGCACAGCAGGAAGTACAAGGGAGATATCTTTGCGCGAGGACATACCACCGAGGGGAAATCCATCGAAAACAGAATCGACGACACCATGGTTGGTGGTGTGGAGAGACCACATCAGTGGCCCCACCAGTGCCTGAAGCCTGGGACTGGGCCCCTGTCTACGGCCATACTACCTGATCCCTACGGCGGCTAGTCTGGGGCTGAGGGGATTCCACTGGGGGGTTTTGATTCGGTAGACGTGTCGTTGGGAAACCTCACGATGGACGCCCAAGATCATGAGTCAGCATTTAAATTTGCTGTTGGCTGGAACATCCGAGACAGGAACAGACCCCTGGGACAGGCTCCCGAGGGCGTGGGACGAGCACGTGGGAAAATGCTGCTGGGACCCCGCCGCCGACTCTGCGACGTGTCATCTCAAGGAGGCGTTGGGCCATGCAGGGGATGGCTTTTAGGGTTGGTGATGGTGGCTTACAGGTGGCGGCGTGTCCAAGTGAGCATGGAGCTAGGCGTCCGAAGTCCATCCTCCGCTCGCTCTCTTCGTCGTAGATGCCAACGGTGCCAAGCTGATAAGAGGAGGGGAGCAGGTTGGTCTCGACCCAACGCTGGCATCCGCCGACCTGCAATTGATTCGTCAAGACCAGTGTCCCAGTGGTCGGACTCTGATAGGTCGGTTGGGACCCTCTCCACCTCGGTTCGGCCAAGCCTCTGCGATCGAGGAAAAGCCTGCCGGACCCTGGGTTGGTGATTCGGGAACGGTCCGGCACTAACCAGGACAGCTTTCTCCCAGCGCCGTCTCGCTAGCCAACGGACCTGGATTAGTCGACCGGTCCTTTCTGGTCCGTCCAACGGCAGCTTGAACAAAGACTGTGCGTTGGTAGGTACAAGCAAGAACGACTGGAGCCGGCAGAGTCGTCATGAGGCCTTGCAGATCGTGGGATGGCTGAGACGGACTCCTCCTGCAGGCCAAGGCAAGGACGGGTGCAATATCGACTCACACGCTCTGCTTGGGACTCGTGCAGGCCCCCCCTTCCTCGGCGGTGTCGAGAAAAGGTTACCGCATCGCCAAATTAGCCGTTTGTGGTAACGGCCTTCCCACCTGCTGGGTTCGCTTCCGCGCATTCCCACAATTGGCGTCTCTCCACACGCCAGAGTCTTAAGCCTGCACATCCGTCCCGCCAAAGCTGCAACTGCATTCCACCTCCCGTCATTGTGCCCGTCGGCCGCCCGCCCGTCGAGCTCTCATTCACGGCTCGTTTGTTCGACTGCGACAATCGAATTGCGCTCATTCGACGGTTGAGCCTGGGCCTGACAGAACTGGCGACATGGGTGCCGACGATCACGACGAGCCGTCCCAGCAGCAACCTGCAGACAACGTGGCGCAGGGTTCTGGTCCCAGGGCCAGCGCAGGTGCACCGATCCAGCAGCTGCTGAATCCTGCCGTTGACGGTGCCGAGCCAGCGCCGTTGCAGGTCGACGAGGTTCGCACCCCCCTCGTTCCACGCCGGCGTTCCTCGCCCATTCTGACTGATTCTGCAGCTTCCCGAGGCTCCAGAGAACGATGGCGACTCTGCCTACGGCTCCGAGCGCGACTCGGCCTACACCGGGTCCGTGACGTCCTCCATCTTCGACTACCAGTACGAAAACGGCCGCCGCTACCACGCGTACCGCGAGGGCCAGTACGTGCTCCCCAACGACGCGCAGGAGCAGGAACGCCTTGACCTGCAGCACCACATCTGGCGGCTGCTGCTCGGCGGCCGCCTCTACACGGCGCCGCTGCCTCCGCCGTCGACGCAGCCCGACCTGCGCATCCTCGACCTCGGCACCGGCACCGGCATCTGGGCCATCGACATGGCCGACGAGTACCCCAGCGCGTCCGTCGCCGGCATCGACCTGTCCCCCATCCAGCCCGAGTGGGTGCCCAACAACTGCCGGTTCTACGTCGACGACTACGAGGACGAGTGGACGTACCGCGAGGACGAGAAGTTCGACTACATCCACGGGCGGGCCCTCAGCGGCACGTCTGCCAACTGGGCACGCTTCTACTCGCAGGCTTTGGCCAACCTCAAGCCCGGCGCCTACATGGAGATGCAGGAGTACGACGCGTGGATCTTCAGCGACGACGACAGCTGCGACCGCGCGCCCTGGACTATGGAGTGGGTGCAGAAGCTGGACGCGGCCAGCAAGATGTACGGCAAGCAGATCAACGTGGCGCGGTACCACAAGCAGTGGATGCAGGAGGCCGGCTTCGAGGACGTGACGGAGCTGGTCTACCGAGTAAGGCAACCCGGTCACACCCACCCACTTTGGCATTGGTCCGTCTTTTGCTAATCCCCCGCCCCCAGATACCCATCGGCCCGTGGGCCAAGGACCCGACGCTCAAGGAGCTGGGCAAGGTCGAGCTCATGCACATGCAGATGTCGGTCGACTCGCACACGCCGGCGCTCTTCACGCGCGTGCTCAACTACAGCAGCGACCAGGCGGCCGTCCTCATGGAGGGCGTCAAGCGCGAGTTCCGCAACCAGCGGGAGCTGCGCCTCATCACCAGCTACCGCTTCATCACAGGGCGCAAGGCCGCGGCTACGTAGAGGCCGGCAAGCGGCCGGGAACACGGGGCTTGCGCATAGTCGATGGTGGACCGCGGTAGATTGCTTTTCATTGCTTGGATAGCGAGCGATTTTTGTTGTTGTTGTTGTTGTTGTTGTTGTTGTTTTCTTCTTGTCCTTGGTGCGGACGACAAAAGCTCGTCTTGTGCATGATGGGTGGTGTGTTAGCTTAAGCTGACCCAGGACTATAAATTGGCCCAGACATTCTTATCAAGGGAGGGCGTTGACGGAGTGCCGTTGAATTAGGTGGCGAGTCTGTAAACATCGACCGAAAGTGCAGAAGGCATACATTTAGCTAGTATCACTGCTTGGCCGATGGGCAATGAAGAGGCGCTTGTCGATGCGTCTGCTCCGGTGTTTGCATGCGTACAGCAGACTTGCTCGCGTGTCCGTCCCAGCAAAAGCAGACACGGCCACCAAATACGGTATCTTCACGCTGAAGCGTTACACTATTCTTCTCGCCAGAGTACCCTTGTGCCGTGTCCCACTCAATCTGCCGCTCCCCAAGGCGGACAAGGACGGTGTGGTTCGATGGTTGCCTTGATGGAAGCTGTCAATCCGCAAGAGGGAGGAGGAGGGGTATCTTTGCCTTTAGCGGCGGCTGGTCGCAGCGCAACTCCTATCCTTGCATCTTTTAGGCTTCAGCGTGAGAACACAATTTGCAGTACCGTTCGTGGGCTCGAGAGGCAGTGCACCGTAACCCTCCCATTCCACACTCGTGAACTAAGCAGCAGAAATTCCGCGTCTGCCGCTCGTCCACAGCGTCATGGCCGACAAGGACAAAGGCAAGCCCAAGCCCGACCCCGGCGCCCTGCGCGCCAAGGACATGTACCAGACATACCTCAACATCCCCGGCTACGCGGACGACTCGATGCTCTTCGTCATCCGATACAGCGCCAAAGCAGAGGTACCCATCTCCCAAAACTCCTCCCCTCCCCCGGCCCATCCTTGGCTGACGTGTCCGTCTCTTGCAGGAAGAGCTCTCCAAGGCCGACCTGGAAGCCTTCCGGTGCGGCATGGGCGAACTTCTGGCTCTGCTCAGGAGGACGGACTTGGATGCGACGCAGCGCGCCGCAAGGGCCAAGGAGGTCAGGGAGGCGATACAAGAGAGGATCAAGTATGCACCTGAGCTGGTGAGGGATGCAGATCAGTTCTTTGCATGCATGGGTGCGGGGAAGAAGGCGGCGGGCGTCGAACACTAACGGAGGGAGTGTGGGCGATTTATATGATCTTCTTGTTGCATTTAGCCCCTTTGTTTGAGTCAAGATTTGTTAATGGGTGAAGTTAATCGTGAAGTGGTTGCTTCCTAAGAATGAAAAGTCCTCGGCATTCTGTGGGAAACAACGCAATGTCTGCATAAAGACCCTGCCCACTGACTTCGCCCTGTCCTGAGAAGTTCTAATACAGCTACCAAGCACGCTGAAGCCTACGTACTGATGAAACACAAAGATTAGCAGCTCATCACTTTGCTGCCCGCGCCTTCATCGTCCGACGCACTGATTATAGGACAAATACATGTGGTGGCTCTAGGGTAGGCGCACGTACTGCCCGCTCGCTTACAGCACACCGCCTTCCCACAGCCCTGACGTACCGCTTCCTCCAGGATCCATCCACCAACGAGACCCCTGTCCTGTAGCTCCAGCTGTCCTCAGCCCCAGCAACCTCCAAAACCCACGACATCCTACCACGAAAACCACAGACCGACAGCCACGAACAAAGTAGACACGAACCTCCTTCCCCCCACCCCCAACCATGTCCAACTTCTACGGCGCGCAGTCCAACAACCCTCCCTACGGCCAGGTGCCCCCGCCCGGCGGCGGCGGCGGCGGCGCCCAGAACCTCCAGTTCTACCCGTCTTCCTACGCCCCCGCGGGCGCGGGCGCGCAGCAGTACGGCGGCTACGGCGCTGGTCCCGCGGCCGGGTACGCGGGAGGCATCGGCTCGGCCACGGCGCCGCAGGCCGGCTTCGCGTCGCCCGGGGTGGGCTTCGGCGCGGCGGCGGGCGGCGTCTCGGGCAGGATGGGCGAGCAGGGCGGGCTGCGGGCGGGCTGGCTGGCCGCCTTCTCGCCCGAGGGCTATGACGGCGAGCCGCCGCTGCTGGAGGAGCTGGGCTTCTCGGGCGAGTTGATTCGCGCAAAGGTACGACGCCTCAAACCCCGTGCCGGCTGGGAATTGGAGGGCGGCTGCTAATCTGCGGGGTGTTTTCCTTTTGGCTTGGGCAGACCCTGGCCGTATTGAACCCCTTCCGGCGAATCGACCAGCACATCATGGACGACGCGGACCTCGGTGGCCCGCTGCTCTTCTTCTTCGTCTTCGGCATGTTCCTGCTCTTCTCGGGCTCCGTGCACTTCGGCTACATCTACGGCCTCGGCTTCTTCGGCTCGCTGTCCCTCCACTTCATCCTCTCCCTCATGTCCCCCGACGAGCCATCGCCAGGCGCCCCGGGCCCCTCGTACCACCCGCAGTACCCGTCCGACCCGTCCCAGCCCGCCTCGGCGGGGGGCCACCTCTCGGCCACGCTGACGATCGCGCGATCCTCCTCCGTGCTGGGCTACTGCCTGCTGCCGCTCGTGGCGACAAGCATCTTCGGCATCGTCATGCCCATGGACACCTCGCTCGGCATCATCATGACCTCGGCCGCCATCGTCTGGTGCACCTACAGCGCCAGCGGCATGTTCTGCGCCGTCGGCAGGATGACGGGCATGAGGGGGCTGGTTGCCTACCCGCTGGCCCTGTTCTACGTTGGCTTCGGCATCATTGCCATCTTCAGCAGCAGGGGGAGTAGCTCGTTGGCCAACGCGGCGGCCAAGCTCAACAGCTGAGCGGTGCTTTGACGAGTGGAAAAGATAAAACGACTACAAAAAGAATCTTGGCGGAGCACGACCCCGTCATGGTTGGGAAACAACCGGAATGAGCTGCTCTAGAAACTATGAGGCCCCTTCGCCTGGCTTCGAGCCCAGGACCACAGCCGGGGAGAGTAGCATTGTTTATTCTCATGGCCAACATGAAGCGGGCAACTTGGCAAATACCTGTAGAAACGGCGTTGCGGGATGGAAACAATTGAAAAGCCGGTGTTTATAGACGAGAGATTGATTCGGGAACCTGTTCATGCTGCAGCTGCCTTTTTCAATATGAGAAGAAAGAGTCACTAGTCTACGGCCATTGAGAGCCCTGTGTCGCCATGCAAATATTCATTTGTCCTACTTCTATCTCATCATACGCTACTGCTGGAGCGCCAGTTGGGCCTCTAGAATCTGCCACCTCATCACACACAACGTGTCATCTCGCATAACATGCAAACTGGCAAAATATAACTAATATTACAAAAAGTTGGCAAAGCGCTCTGTGCGCGCCAAGTGAAATGTGCAGGACAGCACGCAGGGAAGACTTCGTCAGGCAGGCCTAGTGTGTGCCGTTGACGCCGTTGGTCAAGGGCGCGTCGGCCAGGCCAACTAGCACGGAGAACTGTCCGCCGGCGCCCGCGGCGACGATCTTCTTGTCCCGGATGGCCGTGTTGTCGATCAGGGTGGGCGTGTGGATGTCGTCGATGGTGCCCTGGCCCGTCTGGTAGTTGCTGGAGAAGCCCCAGGAGTAGACCTTGCCGCTGCTGGTGACGGCGAAGCTGTTGTCGGTTCCGGCGGCTACGGCCACAACGTTGGAGATGCCTGGGAGGTATTAGTAAATGAATTAAAGTGGGTGTTTGTGTGTTTGTGTTGGCGTCAACTTACCATCCAAGGGAGTGGGCTTGAAGAGAATGCGGGCGTTGCCGCGCTCGTCGTAAATGGTGTTGTCCTTGGCCAACTTGTCGAATTCGAAGCCAACCTGATATCCATCCACGCGACCCCAGGTGAGGAGCTTGCCGTCGGAGGAGCAGGCCACCGAGTGGTGCTCACCGCCGTCAATGTCGACAATCCTGACGTCGTCCAGAGAAGCTATCTTGGCAGGCTTCAGGATGACGGCATCCTCCTCACCAGCGTTGGACTCAACACCAATCTCGCCAAAGTTGTTGAGGCCCCATCCCCAGACATGCCCATCCTTGTCAATGGCGAAGCTATGGTACGAGCCGCAGGCGACTTGCGTAATCTTGCCACGGGGGAGACCGACGCCCTGGGGGATCAGGGACGTCATCTTGTTGCGCTCGATGATTCGACGGCCGAGCTGGTTCTGCTGGCCGCAGCCCCAGGCAAGGACGTTGCCCTTGTGGTCGAGGGCGAGGATGTGGTTGGATCCGGCGGCAAGGGCCTTTACGTTCTTTAGAGTCGGCAGAAGCATGGGCGTGTTCTGTATCTTGATGGTCTCGGTGAAGCCGAGGATGCCGTCGCTGGAGCGGAAGGTGCCCCAGCCATAGACGCGGCCGTCCTCGGTGAGAGCGAAGCTAGCGCTGTCACTGGCGACAACCTGGACAAACTTGGTGCCTTCGGCAAAGTACTCGTCGGAGACAGCGGAAGGAGTGCTCTCGCGGGGGTTGATGCCGGTGTCATCCTCATCCTCATCTTCGCTGTCGCTGCCCTCGGCCTTGTCCATGTCGATAAGGCCACCGTCCCAAGTAGTGTCGCGACCAAGAGCGCCTTGGTCATTGACGCCCCAGGTCAGGATCTTGTTGTCACGGGTGAGAGCGACGGCGTGCATGCCGCCGCAGGAAACCTGAACCACGCCCACGGTCTTGGAGGAGAGGTTCTCGTTGAGTCGGGGCCGTTTGACGTCGATGGGCTTCTTGCCGTTGATGATTCTGCTTCCGAGCGCGAGCTCGCCGGAGGATCCCTCGCCGAAAACGAAGACGTCGAGGACCTGGGTCGGCGCAGTGTTGATCTTCTTGCCGATGGCGGGGAACTTGGTCTTCTTCGAAACAGCAGGGGAGGCAGACTTTGCTTTGGCGACGGCCTTGGGCTTCTTCTCGGGCACAGGCTCGGGCTCAGGGGCATTTTCAATTTCGTAATCTTGGGGCTCTTCGACCTTGGCAGCCTTCTTGGCCGGTTTGGCAGCGGCCTTCTTGGGCTCCGTCTTGGTCTTCTTCGCCTTCGGGGCCTCAACCTTGGCCTCGGGCTCTTCTTCAGACTCGTCGTCGGCGGCCTTGCGCTTCTTGGATGCGGGTTGCGCGACGCGCTTCGCGGGCTTGGGGGTTGGTTTGGGAGCGGCAGCGGCGGGTTTGGCCTTGGCCGCCTTAGCAGCAGGCTTCGCAGCGGCGGCGGTCTTGGGCGCGGCGGCCTTGCCGCGAGCGGGCTTTGCGGCCTTGGGAGGCATCGTGATGGACGGGCAGATGGGATCTGGTGGGAGGTTGTGTCGAGGGAAGGGCAGCGCGGGATGCTGCAGGAAGCAGACGCGGAGCGATGGGGAGAGTAGGGAACTAGGCGCTTTCGACGGGAGCTGAAAGAGAAAGACAGCGGATCGTCGTGAGAGGGATGCCACTCGCGACAGAAAGGATCGCGTTGGATGTGTGAGGGAGAAAGAGTTGTGATGGGCCGGAAGGGGTCGAGGCGAAGAACGCGCCGTCGGGCAGAATTATTGCTTTATTTTTTTTTTCGACCTGGTGCTCCCGGGCTCGCTACAGATCTGGAGCTTGGGCGGGTCCGATAGTGCAGGGGTATGCCTGGAGTCGCTTAGCAGGGCGCCTTTCGTCACTGGTTTAGCGTGTCACCTCCGGAAATGAGCGAGCCAACTGTTGAGCTAGATCCGATATAATAAGGAACAGCTCGCCTTCGTACGTGTTTTATTCCGACGGCAAAGAAACCATCGAGTAGGGCAGTGCATCATGTGTAACCAAGATGAACACATCAATAGTGGCTTTGTTCATTGTTGCATAATGACTGCTGACACGAGCTGGATGATTGTGGGCGTATTGTCGGCTATTCATTGTCATTGTCATTCGATTGATTCGGGCCCACTCAGTTTGGCATCGGACGGTGCCAAAAAGTGAAGAGCTCCGCGACCGCCTCCAGGTAGTGTGCTTTTGTCAGGCAGAATCCCAGTCCATCTAGCTGTAGGCGGTGAACGTATCTCAAAGCCAGCAAATGACTACAAGCAAATCACCCAGCAACCACAATTTCATTCCTGCATTACTTTCCTGCATAAATCTCCCTTTGGTACTCCCACATACCGCTATAGGATTTTCTGTCGGTACCGGGTATGAAGCGGATGGATGATTTGTCAGGGTGCTGCTGATTACCGTGTGCGACCCTCGAGGCAAGCGCGGCCGACGGGTTGGACACCAAAAGAACAAGGCAGATGCGACCCCATACAAGGCGTCGTGTGATCATTGATGCCGTTTCAGGTTGCGAGGTTGGCGCCTAGTGCAATTGGAAGAGTACTTTCTTCTTTGTATTCCCGTCCAGGTCCTGGACTTTCTGGGTGTATCCAATAATGATTCTCTCGGGCATGGGCTTACTTGAGCAAAGATAAGAGTGAAGCAGTTCGACTTGGGGTGTCCATCCTAATCAACCCAGAGAAGCCAAACTTAGAATAAGTACGACGAAGGGGTTTTCTTCCTGTCCACGAAGAAACCTTGGGGGTTTCGCCATCATTAAATTGCTGACCGTTATAATGGCCTGGCGATGGTGAGTGCCTAGCATCCGGCGACGGGCGTCAAGACGCGGGTGCGCGTGCTGATGAATTTTCCCCACTTCTTGTCTTTGGAATAAAGCCGTGGTAAGTTATCGAGGCTCTTGAGCATGTCCATGTGACTATCGCCCAGACTTTCGCTGTGAGATTGTAGAACATTCTCGTTCAGCTCAATACCTTCTGAGATATTGCCTTGGAAGCCCAGAGCCAGGACGAGCGAATAATTTCTAAGGAATATATTCCTTGCGATTTACCTAAAAATATCTGCCACATATGCAGGGCGTCTTTGCCTTTCTAGTGTGTGCTAATGTAGCGACCTAGAAATAGCTCGTACCACGCCGTAGTTTATGAGAATTAATGCGCAAATCAAGCTATGGTCTTCATCTGCTGCTTCAGGTTGGCAGCCAAGCACGACCTGGGTGTGCGGTAGTAGCTGCCCCCATCGAGGCCAGTTCTGATACTCTCCGTTTGGCAGTCGATCCGAAAGAATGGTCAAAGCCTCTAGCCTCCATCTCCTCTTGCTTCCCGTCATTTCTAGCTAGTGGCAGGTGAGAGAAAGAGATGAGGCGATGGATCCTATACGTCTTCTCACCAATATTGGCTCGCACGAAGTAGCAGGCTTGGAGCGTTCCGAGGGCCTTGATTACAACGGTTAGACTTTCACTAGTTCACTCGAGAAGGCATAATATATCTATCTAGCACGGCCATGAGGGAGATCTTTTTAGTAGCTCTCGGATTCTGCTGGGTAATCTTGCGAAGAGATGACTCCCATTTGCTGAAGATGGAACTGGACTCGGTCCGGTGCCGCCTTGTGTCACGGATAGGGATCCTTTGATTCATTCAAGGGTTAACCGCTGCACTATAACGCAAAAGACTAGGATGTGAAAGTCCCCGACTTCACACTGCATTCTCATATATAAGCTATTCAGGCAGAACAGGCAGAACAGGCAGGGTCACCAACATAGCAGCTGCGACACCTTGAATCCTTGAGATTTTCTGCCATCTTCTGGCTGAGCTATTCATAATTTTGGCGAAGTTCGTTGTAATATTGCACCACGCCAATGCTGTTATTGGTTCTACAGGCCGCAGCTTGTACGAAGGCTAGGTGCAGTTGCTCCAAATGGGCGAGAAGCTCGTCAGCTGGCTCAGAGGCATCCAAAGGTCGGTGCAAATTTGTCTTGAGCATCAAGCGTGCTTGACTTGTTGCGAGGGGAAGCACAACAAGGCACTCTCGGTTTTGTTGAGCCAGTCTTGCACGAGCTGGAAGACATTAAGCTCTGCACTACCTCGATAATGGATCTCGAGCCAACCTGACATGTCCTTATAGACGTGGTAAATGAGCTCGGTATTGCTGGCATAAGTCCAGAATATGATCTGGTATCTATCCAACATATAGCAATCTTGCAATGGTGTTTGAGATTTCTTAGATACAAGATGTCAGAAATCGTGATGGGCCAAAAGGTTTGTATTTATTAGACGAAAGCTTACCAAGTACCGCCTATAACCACAACTGCTGGCCTTTCCTGGCGATCCAATGCTTCGTCAATACCCTGGGGAAAAAAAAACAAACATAATCTTGCGGGACGAAATGCTTGCCTTGGCTAAAGGAAACCACGAAACGTCGTCTTGAAGCTGTGGTCTCTGATCACTTCCAAGTCAGATACGCGCGTAAATGCTAGGCTTGTGTGGGCGGCCTATGTAAATTGTTGGAAACGTACTTCTAATTTCTACAAAATGGAAGGGAGCGACTCAGAGATAATGCCACCAAGAGTGCTTGGAGAAACTTAGTTACAGATCTGTAAAGCCAGACTCACGAGGCTCGATAATCAAGGGAGCCGCATCGATTTTTTTTAAACTACTGCTGAAGCTCCCCTACAATCTTGATGTAATCCTAGTTTATTGGACCCTCCAAACTAGCCATATTCTGCATTTCAATAGCCACGGCCCGAAAACCGCCGCATAGTCTTGACCATACCATGTAATTGGCACATATGCCGTAGTGAGGCCGTCCGCAGATTAATGCCGAATGATGAGGAATAATATATGCAATATGCCTCAAACGCTATATCAAAAAGAAGTTCGAGGTGCGCAGTGCTCACCTCTCCCAAATGGAGGTGTACGGCAGCGCCCGGTGAAAGCATGCCACTTCGATGGCTGCACGATTCCGATCGTGCTCGCGTTGCCGGAGCCTTGCATAGAAGCCATCGATAATCTACGCCAGAATTTTGGAATCCGACTTGAGAATTTCAAGAAGTGGCGCGTTAGACTTGGTGGCTAGCTTGGCCATTTGTCTCACGATGACTGCCCGGACAGCCAAACGGCTTCCTGCCAACTGAGTGCTGATGAGCATCACAGCCACGATGCAGCCATTGGTTCGTTGTAGCACTATCCAAGCAACGGAAAGCAACGAAAAAATAGTGTTGGCTCACTTCATGAATGTAGATGCTGTAACAACATCGCTGGCCAGATCTTCCAATTACCGTCATGATGAGGCACTCTATGACATTGTAGTTCGCTCATCTTAAGGTAAATTCTTGAAAGTACTACTTCAAAGCGCAGTCCTAGGGATTTCAACGTTTGTGAGAAATACTATTACCACATAACATAAGCAAGTACGATGGGAAACTCTTATATTTATTCCATCCTAGACCAGGACTGTAGACTCAGGCGACTGTGTTCAAGAATAATTATACTTCCTCAGCTTCCGTAGTAATTATGTCCACATCAACAATTTAACTTGACTCTATCTCCGTAGCTATCTGATGGTAGATAGGAAAACAATCTTAGATGCCCATCAGCAGACCTGCGCAATTTCTGGCCCTAAAAGGTGTGCAAATAATCACCAATGAAGCTATTGCCGAGCCTGGCAAACGCGTCGGCAATATCTCCGGCACCAAAAGCTTTAGCCAAGGTCTTAGCCCAGTCAGCAGCAGCACCCTGGATGGTTGTGATCATAAAGCGATGCTATGTCTTTTGATGAGCCGCGAAATTCTAGAACGATCAAATGGTGAAAACCTCTTACCTGATAGGGTTTATTGCCCTTATCGTGGAGGACAACCCAACGACTGTCACCAGTCTTGTTCTTCTGACCATACTGGAAGCGGTCGCTGATGCTTACAACCCATGAGTCTGCGAGGCCAGTTAGACGCATACCTTCATGCTGAGTCTGGCCGCTTGTACTCACTGCCAAGCTTGGTGGCACCAGGGAGTTTGCCGATGAAGCTATTGCTCCCCTCTTGCTGATAAAAGTAATCTTGAATGTACAGGAGAACATCGGAATTTCCCTGGGACTGGTTTTGAGCCCGGACAATGTAATAGCGGGCGTTCCGGGTCCTGAACGATTGGGACCACGATATCTCCACGCTGGCTTGTTCAGAGTCCCCAGAGCAGACGGGGATAATAAGGACATTGCCCTTCTCAGGAAAAGACATGGTAGGTAATTGAACGAAGGAGCAAAGAGATTCGACCTGTAGAGCTGATACGGTAATACTTGAATATTGAGATTGTTTGCGTTTTAATACTGTTGATGGTCTGATGACGATGATGGTAATAACAAGAACCAAAAAGACAGCAGAATGCCAGGCTTTAAATAGTCTTTGCAGCAAGACAACTCTCCTCTCCCACCTCACGTCGATACTTAAAATGGCGGTTCTTCCAGCTCACGAAGCCACGGGAAGCTGTGAAGTCGCTTTTGGCCCCAAAAAATCATGTTTTGTCGGATGCTCTCGGCTCACCGGGCGTGACATCCTTGTAATTGCATGGGTTATCAGAAACACACGTGGTGGCGGCTTTCAGCTTGCTACGGATACGGATTCTATTGCGCGAATCTGGTTAGGCTCACTTGAAAATTCATCGTACCTAGCCGGGGTTCGTTGCCTTCCCCTATTCTCCGCCATTAGCGTTAGAGATGGTCCGGACGCCACGGCAGATTTCATTTCCTTGAAATCCCAAAGAGGCAATGATGGAAGTTGCACCATGTTAGAGGCTGGCTGGAGTGTTTGAAGCGCTCCGAGCCAATATTCGACAAGTACTGGCTCCACTTATTCACCCATATATTAGATGTAAACTACAGTTTACCGGTGTCATGATTCGGAAAATAAAGCTATTGGGTTATAGATACCTTCAGGTCTTGTGGCGAAATTGGTAAGGGCTGGCTGACTGATCCCTGGGTCTTGGCACCTACTCATGGCCACATCGAGATGTCTCAAAAGCTGAAGACAATCCAAGCGAGAAATGATGTTGAAGGGTTAAGATGAAGGTTTGATCAAGCCATGTATGCCAGTTCTCTGTGTGTTTGCTTGGATGATAAGAGCGTCGGTAACAACCCCGACCGTTCTAGCGCTAGCACGCAAATCCCTCAAGATCAACTGACTTGCGAAGTCCGTGGTTCAGACTGGGCTGAGACGGCTCTCGTTTATCAAGAAGGGGTTAACATATCAGATTATTCAAGACGTTGCTGGGGTAATCAGAGCTTATAGTATTGGTCATTTACTCGACGGATAATCAATTTACCAAGGCATCCCTTAGAAGGAACCAGAACAGTCGATTCCTACCTTCTTGTATTCATGTTGATTTTCCTTTCTTCCTTAGACAGATACTCTGCAAAACAATATGGCAAACAAGAACAATCTCCATACAGCCTCTACACATGGACTCTTGCACCTGAAAGAATCACCCTGTTTATCTGTCTTCTGTTTGGCTTGAAGGTCACGGCCCCTGTGATTGCATGGTTGAACCTGGTCTAACCAATGATGGCGGTTATTCCCTTTGCCACGCTCGCCAATATTTCCATCGGGCATTAGCTAGCAATAACTTTCTCCACTGCGAGACTATTGACCAATAATATATTACCAACATATTATGCAGACTGAAGCTATTGCCAGCCACAATCGCACATTGTCATGCTACTTCACAGCAAGACAAAGGAGAAACCCGAGAATCTAGATCCTCACCCCTTGTTAAATTAGAAGCCGGATTCGGAACTTGTGCGGTCTTGAGACGAGCTGAAATCCAGGCAGCAAGGTAGACAAGACAGGGTTAAACGGGCTCGTTGAGACATCGGGCGGGTTGTGGCTTGCAGAGCTCGTTTTCGCGAGCGCTATGAAAATACGACGCATCGATTTTGCATGATATTCGGACCAAACGGGTAAAGAAGAATAAGAAGAAAAAGAACAGCAGCTGAACAGTCGGGCGAATCATCCCCCAATAGCAGGAATATAAGAAGACAATCATCCCCTTCTCACATCTATTCCCACAATCGCAATCTTGACATCGTCACCAACTTGTCTTTCTCAGTTCCAGATATCAGTTCCCCAGGCTACCATTCACCGTACAATGGCATCCCCGCAGCGTTCAGACGCTTCTACTGCTTGGAAGCTCGACCAGCCGACCTTCGCTCGGCCAGTTGACTCGGACTTATTCGCAATTGGTGTGTCCTCCAACGGAGCCTTAGTGTATCATCCCGAATTATGCTAATCTAGCCATCTTCTAGATTCCGAAACGCATCACTGTAAGTACAACGATTGGGCCTAAAAGCTGTGCCTTTCTAATAATTATATTTTCAGCCATCGTTAGGGTCGAATCACGCTTCAAGGACAAGAAGACAGGTCATTCGATTTGGAAAACGGGCAACGGTTGGCTTATTCGCCAAAATCTGGTCGTTACTGCGGCTGATGTTGTGTACGACGCCGAGTATCAACTTGGTGCCGCGACACAGGTCAAGTGTTATGTTGGCAGGCGCGGGCGTACCTGCTCTGACAGCTCGCGTACTCAACTATTTTACGGGCGACGCATCACTACTTCCGCTGATTGGATGGCCGACTCCAATGGAAGCTCACAGGATGTAGCCTTTATTCATGTCGCAGAGCCACAGGTTGTGGAGGTCTGCAGCTGCAACACCTTCGAGGACGTGAAGCTGGCTATTTCAGTAGCCCCCCGTGAAGGTAAATCATATGAAATCCTCGAAAAGGCTAATGCTAATTAGAGGTGTCGCTAGTTGACACTATCCTACCTGTGCCCGAGACAGAGGAGAAGCCTATGCATTGCCTTGGCTGTGCTGGGATATGCAGTAGCTCGGCCACTGCTACCGTCAAGCTACCTGTCACTGAGACCAAGTTTGAACCCGATACTCAAGTTGAAGATACCACGGTCACCAATTCAACGACTCAGTCTACACTCACAGAGTCGAATGTAGACGGTTTCGTCTCAATCTCAACGACAGAGAACACTGCGATGGCCTCGATGGTGGATGAAATTGTTGAACCAGACCCGTTCTATAAAGCGCTCACAATCGTCTCCGAAATCGACACCCAGTCTCTCGAGATTGAATCTTCTCTCATCGGCTCCGTGGGTCAGTTTGTTAGCATCGTCGGCGGATCCCTGCTTCGCAACGTCGCTGGAGCCAAAAGCGTTGCCGTCGGTGACTTTACCAAACTTTCCGGTGCTGCTGAGAGTGCCTTGTTGGCTGAGGCTTCTCTTCAAGCCGTTCTAGCAATCGAGGAGTCGCCGGAGCTGGATGAAATTTTGGAAGCCATGAAGGAGAATTGGACGGTCAATGCTCCCAAGATTGATCAAGCATCCGAACTCCTCTATCCGCATCTTGCTGACTCGGTCTCGGACATCACGACATATTACGAGGCTGATCAAGCTGGCCAGACTGGACCATCTAAGAAGCATCAACGTCGAGCCCTTGGCATCCGCCACTTTCCTGGCAGTGGCCTTGATGGGAGTGGGACCGACTTTGCAAAGGGCTTGTTCGCCCCCACTCTTGTCGTTCCGGGCAGAGAAGATGTCTTCTCTTCAGTTGGGCCTGTTCTCAAACGTGGCGTTTTGGTTGAAGACAAGCTTGTATCACCGTCGGCCAAGGCTGCGCTTGCTGAGCGTATTTCTGACCTACTGCAAACGGTGGCTACACACACCGAGTCTGCGTCAACTTCCGTTGGCCTTGACAAAGAAGCCACCCGGATCCTCCTGCAGCGAGCCATACTTGCTGATGCCGCGCTCCAGGCTCTTTCCCGCCTCCCCAAGAAGAAACTTGAACTTCTCAAGCTCGTTCCTCTCGACTCGACCACAGATGGAGTAGAGGACATCTTTGACTTCCTCAAGACCGTCCTTCAGAAGGTTGGACCTGTCGCTCTCCTTCCCGCCAAGAATGCAATTAGGGGTTTTGCTGCAACTCTTGTCGATCCCTCGACCAAAGTGCATGAGGAATGTCACACTGCCAAAAACGCCAACATCAAGACTTCTTCAAGCAAGCTCGTTCTTCGAGACAGACTGCGTACAGGCAAGACCACCGTCCGAGTAAGTGGCTTCCTGAGATCATGTATTACCAATACTTGACTGACCAACACCTCTTGATAGGTCTACTAGTAGTCCAGTGTGGACTCGCGAATAATAGCAATGATAGGCTCATTTTATGAGTCGAGGATTACCTCCACTTGGACCCGGCCACACCGGTCAAAATTTCCATTTGTTGCTCCCTAAGTTTGTCACTATTTATATCTCATGTGTCTTAAATTTCTTTTGTATCAACAAGCTCGCATAGTCGTAGCTTAGGATATATGTAAATCTAAAACTAATTGTATAACTTAGTGCTTACTGGTTGAGAAATACCAATTTTTTTTGTTGCAAATTATATCAAATATAGACTTAACTATTGAACCGGGTTAGAGAACAGGGTCATCACATGATCTAGGACTCGATAACCCTGTACATTGTAATCTAGTTACCCTAGACCTAGGCGGCCTTATAACGCCGCCCGGATCGACAGATAGATAGATTCAAAAACTAAGCATCACGATCACCGAATTCAACGTTTTGAGCTTGTAGGCGCAGCCACAGCTAGGAACAGGAATTCACGTGATAACGTGGGTTCTTCCAACATTAACTGATTATTTTTCGTTTACTTTCAATATTTGTAAAATGCATTGTTTACTTCTTGTTCAGTCACAAAATGGTCGTATCAATGATATCGTACCAAGATTGTCGGCTTTACTCGGCCTGCCGGATGTTGTCGAAACGCGGATTCCTCTTGAACGTGACTACAGTCAAATTTGCAAGTTCTCCCCCGAAGCTTGCTTGAGCCACGACAGACGACGACTACAAACAATGAAGTTGACGGAGAAATCCGTGCCCACTCTGCCACCAACTCCCCTGCTACCCTATGGCTGATTCCTCTGATGAAATCTCTCATTACCATGCTCGGACTTCCTCTTAGCCTGGGCTTTTTGGGGGAGGATATCTTGTTCCGGGAACCCAAAACATGGTCGGTCAGATATTGAGTGGACTAGAGGATATCGGGAGGGAACGGAGACATGCTTTCCACCTCTCGAGACCAAACATACAATCCTAGACGACAGACTGCAGGCTACTCTTACCGCGAAGCAGGGGTTGGAGGCAAACATGACTGCGGCTTGGCTGGGCCCGGAGAACGAGATTGTAGCGAAGACTTGCTGACTCGTCTGATGCGCACAGCGAACAACTTGTGTCGGAAATGCAAAGGCGACAGCCAGCAGCGGAATATGCACATTGAAGGATACGGCAGACCGAAGACTTTATAGAAGAGATAAGACAAGCGTCGAATGCACAGGCCGCATGGGGCGAAGGATGGGTTGCATGGCTGTGGTAATAACTGAATAGGCTTCTTGTATGGCTTTGGGGACTAGTCGTGCAATTGGGGTGGTACCTTGCTGGGGTTGTTTTCCAACTATGGACTTTTACTAGGGGCGGCAGGTAATACCGAGCTCCCCAGCTCGTTGGAATTGGGAGCCTCTCAATAAACTGAATCATCTGTCAACTTGACTAGGAAACTATTTCGTGTACTATCCTCGAGGCTACGACCTTCGAAGTGACGCCTAAATACCCATATTCGGCGGCACCCCTGGCAAATCGTTGTGTTTCTACAGGTGGAATGTACCGCTTTTAAGTGCCGCGTGAGGAAAACACAATGACCAGTAGATAGCGACTAGTTTATGCGTTCAAAACATTCTCAGTAAAAGTTTGACTAGGAGGGAGCGTGCTTTGCTCTTAGGTCACGAGGAACATGTGCATTCGATAATGTGAAGCATTCTGTCTTGCTGCCTCAGTTATTCCGAATTCTATGCGCAGAGACCCTGGTCTTCGCACCGGCCGTGAACCACCTTTCCCGAACGCCGCCAACGCGCAAACCACAATGAGCCCCTACTATACAATGTCCACCCGGGGTCATTCAACAGCCTACTTCAGGTTGGTAAAGTCGACTTCGTTGGCCGGGTTGAATCCGCCGTCAGGAGCCTTCTCGCAGGTGCAAGCGTCTAGCAAACCCCGTCAGCCGATGCACACCACCACGGGGGAGGGAGGGAAAAAAAAGAAAAAAACGACAGGGGAGTCTAACCAGCAGGACGGGCGCCGCACGAGCATTTCGAGCCCGTCACGGTAGCATTCTCCGCGGCAGCCCTGTCACAGGTGCATTCGCCGGCGGGCCGGGCGCGGCAGGAGCAGCGTGGGCCGGAGACGTCGTTCTCGGAAGATGCCTTGCTGCAAGTGCAGTGCATGGCCGAATTCTTGCCGCAGGAGCAGGTGGCCTGCTTGGCTGTGACAGAGAGACTTGTAAGTTCCCGAGGGTTACATGGCGGCGGTGTAGGGGGTGGACGTACCGCAGGCACACTCGGAGTTGCCCTTTCCGCAGCACGTGGAAGCCTTGGCGCCGGTCATTGTGATGTTTGGGTGATTTGGAGGATGATTTGTAGTGGTTGAAGTGATGAAAGGACCTGTCTGAATGATGGCCGAAGCGAAACATTTGAAATGCTTGCCAGACAGCCTTTTATACACGGCGAGCTGTCACCCTACGAGGCCGATGAAGCCACTGCAATGCTAAAATGGGCTGTTCTGATTGGCCGTCCTCTCTCACAATCCCTGCGTCGACCAATGAGATGGGACGTATTTCCAAGCATATTTGGCCGGAGTTTCCTCAGGTCTCAGCATTGCGTCACAAAAGTCATAACTTGGACTAAAGAAGGCAAGGCAGCTTAATCCAGGCAAGGTCCGAGCATTGAAGAGAGAGAGAGTCCTTATCTAATCGCGACAGAAGGGCGTTTCCGACGCTGTGGCAATTCCCGGGTCGGTGGATTCTGCCAGCCACTGAGGTACTCGTGGCGTCGTCACAGCCTGGCTCTGTGCCCCCAACCACATTCATTTATTATGCTTGATGAGCCGGCGCGCCTACAGGTACGGCACGCATGTCGTCCGCCTCTACGGCATGCATCGCTGCAGTTGCTAATCGCTTACAAAGGACTTCTAGCCTGCGCCACCCCGGGATTGTGACCGACTCGACATGGCTGGCGAAACGCGAGATGCGGAATGCGGAATGCACATCGGGGACGGCACTCTCAACCACAACGCACAAACACCATCACCCTGAATGATCGTATGCAGGCGACACATCAGCCTTTATTTCACCAATCTGCCTGTTGGGCCCGACATAGCCGCGACTCCTACACTGCAGGCGTCTGCTTCCAGCCATGTTGCCTAGTCAAGTCGAACAACCCCCGGGCCCCAGCCAAGACGGCATGCAGTCATGCAGGCTTCGACGACGGGCAGCATCCCATCTGCCAGTACGCGTCACAAGACGTTGCTCGATGTAACCTCGACGTACCGCCTCCCCTTGCCGATCCCCAGCCCGAAACCCCGCGTGCGAACCCCCTCCCATCCGGGGTTGCTTGGGGTAGGCGGCCAATCACCGCCGTGGCTCACCCACTGAACCGGACTTTGGAACGGGCTGCGCTCTCTAGGGCCTCAGGGAAATTGCATGCCGACCAACGTTGCCGAAGGTGACCTAAATGTCTGCATTTGCACGTCCGGGCCGGTGACGATGGGCTATATTCATTTACCCCGCGATTTCAAATATGCCACCAGCTTAACAGCCCTGGTCGGGCCCTCTCATCGTGGGTCCCATGTCGACATTCTGGGATTTTCCCCTGCTTTTTTCTCTCTTTTTCCCGCTCTCCTTTCCTCTTTCCATCCGGGGTTCCAAAGAAAACCGGAGACTCTCCTTTCGCTCCACTCATGACCTACAGTTGGGAAAGTTGTTTATAACCGCGGCAAGGGTAGCTCTTCGCAGCAAGGCCTTCCATTCTTTCCCACGCTCTCTGCTGTATAGCTTGCATACGCAGTCCGCTCCCGAGACTTGGTTCGTGCACCTGGTTGACGCAATGGCTACCGACTCAAAGGAAACGGATTGCAGCAGCGGCCCCTCGGCTCCCAATGTCGCAGAAAGGGGCCAGGTCGCCACTGACAAGTGAGTTCTACCACCGGCGACTACTACTCGGAAAGCTAACTGGCTCCTTCAGATATGGCCAGCCCCTTGTGCAGTATGATCCGGTGGCCGAGAGGAAGCTCCGTCTCAAGATTGATCTCTACATCGTCCCGACTGTCGCTCTGCTCTACCTCTTTTGCTTCATTGACCGTGCCAACATCGGTAAGCCCCTTGCCTAACACGGCAAACAGAGCAATTGCTCATGTTATCAGGAAATGCCCGCATCGCAGGCCTCGAGGCTGATCTCGGCATGTCCGGCTACGACTACAACGCCGTCATCTCCGTCTTCTACGTCTCCTATATTCTCTTTGAGATCCCCCTGACTCTCTGCTGCAAGTGGATGGGTCCGGGATGGTTCCTGCCACTGACCACAGTTCTCTTCGGCATCGCCTCCCTCGGCACTGCCTGGGTGCAGAACTTCTCGCAGGCCGCAGGCGTGCGTTTCCTCCTCGGCGTCTTTGAGGCCGCCATGCTTCCCGGAATTGCATACTACCTCTCGCGATGGTACCGTCGCGCGGAGCTGGCGTTTCGTCTGGCCCTCTACATGGTCATGGCGCCTCTCGCGGGTGCGTTTGGCGGGCTGCTCGCGTCTGCAATCCTGACCTTGGATCGTTTCGGCATGTTCCACAGCTGGAGGATGATTTTTGCCATCGAGGGGATAATCACGATTGGCTTGGGCTTGATAGGATTCCTGACCTTGACGGATCGTCCGGAGACGGCACGGTGGCTGACCAAGGAAGAGAAGGATCTTGCTATTGCCCGTGTCAAGTCGGAGCGGATTGGGTCGACAGACGTCCTCGATAAGATCGACAAGACTAAGCTCTTGCGAGGCATCATGTGCCCCGTTACCCTGAGCACGGCGACCGTGTTTTTCCTTAACAACATCACTGTCCAGGGCTTGGCCTTCTTCCTTCCAACCATTGTCCGAACCATCTACCCCACGAGGACGACCGTCCAGCAGCAACTCTTTACTGTTCCTCCGTATGTCGTTGGCGCCTTCTTCGTCTTGGCCCTTCCTCTCATCAGCTGGCGCATCGATCGGCGCCAGATTATCATGTTCCTGACCACGCCCCTCGTCATCATGGGATACGCCATGTTCGTCGGCTCCAACGACCAGATTGTGCGCTACGCCGCTACATTCCTCGTCGCATCCTCCTGCATGGCCTTGGGCCCCCTCACCAACGCCCAGGTTTCGGCCAACGTGGTTAGCGACACGGCCCGCAGCGCCGCAATCGGCACCAATGTCATGTTCGGAAACGTCGGCGGACTGGTGTCTGCGTGGTCGTTTCTCCCGTGGGATGGTCCGAATTTCCATATCGGCAATGGGTTGAATCTGGCAAGTGCGAGCACCATTATGATTTTGACGGGCGTGACGCTGTGGTGGATGAAGAGGGACAACAAGAAACGGGACGAGAAGGACATAGATGAAGAGCTGTCCGGGTTGACGCCGGCGGACGTTTCGAACCTGGAGTGGAAGCATCCCGCCTTCCGATGGAGGCCGTGAGACCGATAAGAATATTAGGGGTATATATGAAGCATTGAATCCATAAACTGATACTATGATCGTGTTGTCCAACTCCATGAAATACCCAGCTTGCCAACCTTCCATGGCGTTACGAGTCGTTACCATCAAACCTAATCTACAGCTTCGACTTCCCCGAACAGCAGTCCCCATCTCCAAACGCCAGTTTACTCAACCGATCCGAGGCATCCACCACGCCCTCCTTGGTCTTGGCGGCGACCTGGCTGGGCGTGATGGCATAGCTGGGCGGCACGTCCATGACGGGGTTGTTGCTGAAGAAGTTGCGTGGGCGCAGGAGCAGCGTGATGGGCTCGACGGGCATGATGGGGAAGTCCTCGGGCGCGGGAATGTGCGTCACGCCGAACGTGTGCCACAGCACGACGTCCGTATTGGTGATGGACTCGCTGCCGTCGCCGATCCACTCCGGGAGTCCGCGGGAGGGCTCACCCGAGGTTTGCGGGACGTGGCGGCCGGCGGGCCAGAGCTCGTCGTCCTTGTCTGTGGTGATTTGTTAGCTGAAGCCTAGAAAACGGGGAAAGAAGGAAGAAGGGGACTGTACATTTTGTGACGTGGACGGCGTGACGAGCGAATCCGGCGCGTTTCCAGACCAGACCGCCCTCCTTGGGCAGCAGACCTGGTACCTCTCGGCTGACGAGCTTATAGGAAGCGGGCTTTTTGCTATAAGGGTGGACGCTGGCCTCGTTAACCATCTCCCACGTCCTGCTCGTCGCGCCGTCGTAGTCCGTCCTGCTCTGCCCCGTCGTGGTGAGCTTCGTCTTTTTGGCATAAAACGCATTCCCGTAGAAGTTCTCCTTGCTGCCCACCGGCGCCTCACTCGGCACCGCATCTACCACATTGACCGAGTTATCCACGCCGTCGATCATGGGATTCACCCTCAGACAGAACAGATGCTGGTGGTTATGCGCATTCACACCAGGATATACACACGTGCCCCAGGGTCCGGCGTCCTCGTCCGGGTTGAGGGCGTACGTGTTGAGGATGCCCGTCAACTTGATCTCGGGCTGGACGGTGCCGTCCTGGTGGAAGATCCACTGGACGGCGTACTCGTAGTTGGCGGCGGTGAAGATCTGCTGGACGATGAGGCGGCGGGCGCGGGTGACGACGACGGAGTCGTCGCGGAAGTCGCTGTGCTTGAAGAGGATGCCGGCGTCCTCCTCATGGATGCAGATGGCGTTCTTGATGGTGCGCAGGGAGCCGTCGCGCGCGGGGAAGGCCGCGTCGAGGTAGTGGATGGCGCCCTTGCAGTCGCAGCCCAGGGACAGCGAGTTGGTCATGTAGCCGGCGCCGTACTCGCCCAGGTCAAAGGCGTGTTTGCGCTGGTGAGGGTGCTCGGGGTTGCCGCTGGAACGGGTCAGCCATCTTCATTGGGAGACCATGGGGGAAGGGGCGGGGGGACTGACTAGGGGACGACCATCTCGGCAAGGGATAGACGGTAGAAGATGGGACGATATGTGCCCTTGTCCTTGAAACTGATGTTGTTCAGGACGATGCCCTCACGGTAGTTGAAGCCGATGTGGAACTTCCAATTCTGCCACTCCAGCTCACGTCCATTCATCTGGAACGACACACCCGCCGGCTGTGTAATGTTGATCGGCTTCAGATCCGTTCGGTAGCCACCGGCCTGCTCAATGGCCCTGGGGATGTAGTCGATGGGCTTGACCTTGTTGAGCGGCCGACGCACCTTGGGGATGTCGATGTCGATAATGGCCTGCTTGTCGGCGTCGTAGATGGGGCAGAAGTCCAGAGGGTACTGGTACTGGCAGGTATCTACGTCCGGGCGGTAGTACATGAGGGCTTGCTGCAGGCGGACCGAGTTGCCGTGGCGCTCGTCGAAGCCGATGGTCCAGGGGTCGCAGTAGACCTTGTGCATGTCCTCGGCGGGGATGCCGGATATGCGACACTGCTCGATGACTTTGGGGTCCTGGCGGCAGACGTGTTCCACGAGCTTCAGCTCCTCCATGGTGATCTGCAGTTCACCTCACTCAGCAAAGTACATTCATGTTCGTGAGCAGTTGCACACTTACAATCGGCTGGACACCTTCCATGAGCTCCCACTTGGTAATGGCGGGGGTAGCCCCGGAAAGGTCTACAAGACCGTCGTAGACCTGGCCGCCCTTGACGATGACCACAACGTCGGCGACGCGCCGGGGACGCAGGGCGGCGCGGGACGGGTCGGCCAGCCAGCGCAGCATGTCGGCCTTGCGCGGCTCGTGCAGTGACACGACGTTGAAGAAGCAGTCGCCATGGTGTGCGCGGACGGCGGCGATGGCGGCACTGATCTCAGAGGGCGTGAGGGGGTCGAAGGGATGGGGGAGGGCGGCGTGAGAGCCCATGGCGCAGGCTGCGAGGGTGCTTGTGTGAAGGGAAGGATGAGATGAAGAGGGGGAGGGGGTTGAGTGACGGCTGGCGATGTTATGGACGAGCGGGGTGGGAGGCCCTCTGGTATATATATAGGTATCTACATATATATGTATGCATTTACGTGTGTATATATTGATATGATGATTGCAATTACCAAATCCAAGTTGAACCCCTCAGTCGCCGTACAAGACATTCCCTGATCCAGGTAGCCTGATCGGACGTCGCTGTGGCCTGCGCTTCCGATCTGTCAACTGGCTGACGGTGCTTCCGCTATCGCAAATGATAAGATATAAAAGAAGATAACCAAGCCCAGCTACGGGCTGCTCCCTCCAACGTTGGGTGGCCCCAGACGAGGTCGGGATAAAATTGCCTAATCGGGCCATGGTTCGCAGCCGAGGAGGGGACGGCGACCTCTTTTTGACTCAGCAGCAGCCATGGCGTTTCTACGCTTTGGGTGTGGGCTATTTTGGCGTGGAATGTGAGGATGGGGGAGATGGTCTGATGGATGGATTTAGGGGAGAATGTGGTTGGCTGGTGAGGGCGAGGGGCTGATTTTTGATTTCATCTTGATGGATGGGCATCTTTCATTGCAATCACTTACAACTGTTTCTACCAAACAATCCACTGGACACACTTGATTGGACAGTAATGAATCTCGACTTCGATTTAGAAGATATAAACCATGATTGGTTGACCATACGGGACAGGTAATACCATGCGACACGCGAACTACAACCAGGTCTCCAATGATGGAGTATCGAAATATTGAAGGAAGACGCCCAGAATCTCTCGAAGCAAAACTTGCGGCGACGGATATGGCCATCCTCGACAAGCCTATGGGTTCCAGACAGAGAATACGTGAACGACAAGGCCTGTGTAAAGCAGCAGTATCTCCAACCACCATGTGGAGACATTTGAGAAGAGCATCCTATTTTATACCTGGAATGAGGTTCTCAGCTATACAGAAGGACATCTCGTAAGAATTTGTGAGACAGTCACTGGATCTACGCTCCGCTCTAAGAAGAAGCATTAATCTCGCAGTGCAGCATATGAGGGAGATAATGCAATCGGCTCCTATACCTCAATGGTATATCTCTGCAATTCAGGGCATCTCGGAGCAAAACATGGAAATCAGGCAAAATCAATTTCTTTGGCTCGTTGGACGAAACCAACTGGAACTTGCAGTGATCATAAGCCCAAGGACTGGAGAAAGTTGGCTGCAGATGCGAATAAGATTGCCATGCCCTACCACTCTTATGCGGTGTGAAATCAGAATCCTCGTTCTCGACAATGAAGGTAGCTCTATGGGCATCTCAATGAAAGCGCAGGACTCCTGGACCGAGATGCAGTCACTGGCTAGCCAATGAGCCATTGTCCGTGCAACCACTTGGGTCGACTCAAGGCCCCCATCGGCTGTTCCTCTTAGCCTTCTCCCTGGCCAACGCCTCCTCCAACTCCTCCTTCTCACTCTCCGCCGTCAGAAGCTTCGAACGCGCCATCTCCTTCACCTCCTGGACCTCGCCGCGCAACCGCTCATTCTCCTGGTGCAGGTGCCCGTTCTCTCGGCGTAGCAGCTGGCTCTTCTCTACCAGGCTCTGGGCGTCGCCGAAGAGCTCCCTCTTGCTCCGCGCGTCCTGGACGATGCGTCGGGCGGCGGCGTCGCCCGTCTCGATGTGGACGCCGAGCGTCGCGCGCAGGTACTCGATCTCGTTGTCCTTCTGCGCCAGGTGGAGCGGCACGTCCCAGCGCGACACGGGCCCGTCGTCCCCGGGCGCGTCTTCGCACAGCGCGTCGCAGCAGTGTTTGATGGATGCCGTGGGCTCGAAGTAGCGGCGCCACGCCTGGTGGCCAGTTCGCAGGGAGTGCTGGAGCGTTGCGCGCGTCGCGACGACGCAGTCGCTCTCGTTGTCGGTCAGGTACTGACACGCGAGGATCGTGTACGAGTGGGGCGTGTCCTCGGTAAAGGTCATCTTAATGTTCTTGAGGCGGCAAACCCAGTACTCGGTGCCGTCGGCGTGCTTGTGGTGGTAGAGAAGGGAGGCCATCTCCACCTCGTTTCCGTAGTCCAGATCGGCAAATGCTGGCTCCCAAAGAGCCCAGTTGGTGATGATGACATCAGCCGGCGTGAACCTGTCGGACGAGGCAGGCTTGCTCACTCTTTTGGGCGGAGAGTGGTCAAGGGCGAGCCGTGAGTTGTCCTCGGTGGTCGTCTCGCTGCGCTTCCTCTTCCTCACGACATCCACCTCGACATCAGAGGCAGACTCGGAATCGACATGAACCTCTGTCTTCGGTTTCTCCGCAGTCTTGCGGGCCAATCCGGTCTGGGTCTTCTGCTTCTTAGCCTTGCTGTCGACCTCCTCGGCGGCAGGTCTCTTTCTGCCTTTCATCGGCTGGGCGGGCTCTCGTACTAGCGCGGTGCAATCCTTGTTGAGCTTGAGGGCCTCTCGTGACTTAGAGTCGGGGATATCCACAATGGGCGCCTGGGAAGCCTTGGCCTTCTTGATTATAGGCTTGGCGACGTGCTTCATCGCTCTCAAGACTTGACGGCCAAGCCTTCTTGGGTTCGCGTCGAAGGTTTTCTCGTAGGAGTGAGAGGCTTCGGGAGGGGCGACCTTTGAAGATGAATCAAGGCGAGAGGACTCTTGGTCATGCTTCTGTGGCGTGGGGCGGGTCGACTTTTGACGGCCAAAGAAAGGCTGCTTTCGCTTAGGCTTCAGACTCTGAGCCATGTCCGAAGTGATTTGCTGGCTCTTCAAAGTCTCGAAGCTGTCCTGCCTCTTCCCCTGATTTAGCTCCCGTCCATGGCCTCGACCGAACCGTTCAAAGGCCACAGGGGGGAATCGGAAGGAGGGGAAGGGAGAGTGGCTTACCTTGGCCTGTTCAGGTGGTTGCTTGTTTTGATTCCTCATTGGGATCGGCGTCTCTTTATCCATGGTGACGAGGAGAGGATTGGGCATGGCGACATCTTGTACCATGTCCCGTCCCATGGCCGTCGTCACAAGACTGGGCACGGTAACAGGTACCTTGCGCACAACAGCGGGCTTCTTGAAGCGGCTGTTGTCGAGAATCCCCATCTTGGACAAGTTTTTGATCAAAGTAAGAAAGCAAAACAACCGTGACAATCGCCCGAGAAAGAAGGTGCTTGCTGAAAAGCGACAATGTTTACGGAATGCGGCCGTGTGGTGAAGAGAGAAAGAAACACGGTATTTGTGGGATGGGAAAGGCGAAAGAAGATGATTTCTTGAGGGAAGCGGATTGTTTAGTGAATGAACGGTGCCGTTTGCTATTGTGAGACGCAAAGTGAATAACGGTCCTCTTGTGGTGCGGTCGCTGATGATGCGGCTATGTACAGCCGTGGTGCTGCCAGCTGGGGGCAGCTGGTACTCGGCCCGTACGCAATTCTGATGCAAATGCAAGCATTCAAATGTTGAAATTGTTTGGAGCTTTGGCAGAACGCACTCGAAGCAAGCCTGATACGGGCGGAAACAAGCCCCGCGGGCAACAAGGGATGAGAGTCTGGAGATGCGCAGCGCGGGAGCAGATCAAAGGGACGGGGTGCGAACGCTCTTTGAATAACAGGGGTACGGTCTAGCCAGGTTTTCACAAACGGTTTCCTACGCTTTTGTTGGGAACGGATGATAGAGTGGTTTGACTGGAGTTGTTGTCACTATCTTTGGTATTGATGAGGTGCAACGTCTAGTACTTTCATCTTGGGAACAACTGGCATGTGATGAGAAGTCTTTTCCCCTGCAATATTAGGCTCTGTCTTTTTAGCGATCTATATAAGGGCTATTTCTGTGATGAGATCCGTCTGTATGCACAACGGAACTTTCAAGGGAACGCCGAACTTGACTGCTAAGACCACAAAAGTGAAGAGGGTCATCGAGGCACCGCGACTCCGCATATGGTTGCCATTAGATAAAGAGCTTTGAATCGGTCTAGATTGCGGATGCTGGGCTGAGGGTATTCAGGGAGTATTGCGTAGCCAGACGCGAAAAGGGGATATTTCTTGAATCTGGGTTTCGAGGATGATAATGGTACAGCTCTCTCGCGAGGTCCCTGAAAGCGATTCACCATATTGTTGATTTGCGCCTTCATAGAACTGAATATTTGTTTATATCATCTGAGTGTGCTACACTAGCTCATCCAAAGTGAGGAAAGAAATCAGACCACTCCGGTGTAGTGTACAGCAAGGTCGGCGCATCTCGGAGACTTACAAAAGCCTCCACGACCAGAAATACGCGGACAAGTACCAACATGAATATGATGCCATAGTAAACCCACTTGAGCACAGGATCAGGTTCACCTTGAACTGGAGGCGTCTTGCGTAACAACTTTCTCATAGCAAAGAACGCCCATAGTAACATCCCAGAGCCAGTTATGGCAGTAGACGAGACTATCCAGAGCATTCGTTCAGCCCTTGAAGGAAAATGATGGTTCCAGCCAGATAGATGGAGGCCACCATATGCCATGGCAGTGAACCCAAAGACATAGCGGAGCGTGTCGCGATTGATGTTGACTTGTCCCAAAGACAGATTCACCAACGAAGGAAAGTTGGGCGCGCTTTTGATCAGGTAATCAGTCTCACCGATGTAGTAAGATTTAATTGTTGGAGAAGCCGTGAAAAAGTATCGCTCGTACGAAGGCCGTGCCACTGTCTTTGTCCATACTCTATCCGCGCCTTTGATGATCAGAGACAGATATTCTGTACTGAAAGTTTCGCCGGATTCTTGCTGCGGTGCCATGAATTGTCGACAATACACCTCTCCATGGCGTAATCGCAGACTCTGGTACTCCTTTGCAAAGTAGGATAAACATTGTGAGCTAATTTCGCCTGCGCCTACCTGGAACAGGTACGCATGGTCTTTTCCACTGAAGGATGTCTTTCGCCCTATAAAGTCACTCATATTACGCATGCCAGTAGATCCAATAGATATCTCAGAGAAGATGAGAATGCTATCCTGGTTCAGCTCTTGTGGTTGATCGACTTCTGCCGGGCCGACGTAGCGCAGGCATCGAACTTTGCTTATCCCGGTCTTGCTATCGGCTCCGACTTGGGAGGAGGCGAACATGAAGGGAAGCATCTCTTCAAATGCCGAGTCATCAAGAATCAACGGATCTTGAAGATCCAAGGGCTTGTTCCACCAAAGCAGATACAGGGCGAGGGCGCAGATGACGTGGCCGCAGGTGTTGATTTCGAGAAGGGATACGGGAAGGCCATTGATAAGACGAGCAATGATCTGCGCCATCATCCACGCTGCTTGGATGCAGACAACGGACTTCGCGAGTCCATCAGCTTTGCTCTTGTCATGTATTTGGGATGCAGCGACAGTCGGAAGAGCATCAATGAATGATAGTAGACGCGTTCCCTCGGCAGACAGTGTAAACCTTCCTTGTGGAGTATTGACCGTTAAACCACCCATCACGGCGTTGAAGCACTGCGTCATAGTCCAAATTTCAGCCCCAGACCCCGCTGTCTTCTCCTTATAATCGTTATCCATTTCAATCTCCCTCTTCAGCCACCGCGCGGCGATGTACTGTGATGCAGCTGTAGCGACGACAAGTTCGGGCGCGAATATGCCATAGATGACCCAGTATGTTTTCTCTAATGCCTGTCTCTTGCTTGAAGTATTTGGTGGCGGGACGTTGAGATGCAAAGCGGACCAGACACAGAAGACGAGGGTAATAATGCAAGAGAAGATGAGGGAGAATGTCCCTCGTCCGTCGGGTTCTGATTGCCAGTTTGTGGTCTCCATCCTTGAATTACGTTGCTTTTGAGCTGTTCTTTGGTTCAAGACAAGAACTCGTCTGTTGATCTAGTCAAATACGGTAGCTATGCAGCCCGTAAAAGTTGGCAGGCGTAGGTCGTTGGAGCGTGTCAGTTCAATGCAAAAGGTGGCTGGAGTAATGGGCGATGAAGAAAATGGATGCACGACAAACTTCAAGGAAATGGGCAGCTCGAATCAATATTTACGGGGCGGAAAACAAGCATTGCTTCTGCATCTAGCCAGGCACACAGCCCTGCTGCAATGCCGTTTGCAACTACCTCGTCACATGGACCAATCCCAACTCTCAGTAGGCACCCCAGCTGACGCGGGACCATTGCGGCGGTGGCTGTGCCGCAGGAGTGCAATAATTCATTCCGAGTATATTACCTGTTAAATGCAATTCAAACTATCATATTGGACTGTTTTTTATTTACCTCATGATAAGAAATCAGATTCGTTGAATGCAGCTATCAGGGGGACTATTAGGGTATATCTGAGAACGACAGTCGACATCGAAGGGAAGACAAAGATGCTATTTTAAAGGATCTCCGAATACAAGCGAGACAAAAAGCTAGCCTCGATGCAAGGCGGAGCGGGGCGTTCCTCGGCCGCGGCAGCTCCCGTCAGCTGGGCACAGCTACGGATGCATATTTTAAGAGAACGAGGGGCGAAAAAGGGTGTATGTGTGAGGAGTGGAAGTTGGGGATGGAGCCGTGTGGTCCGCCCAGACTTCCTGCGCTTTACACCATTTATTTCCTCTGACACTGACGACGCAATACAAATCAGACATCCTGGTAACTTTTAAATGGCGGCTCGCCCCTACGACAAGACCCCCTGTGAGAGAGGCCAACCACCATTCTGAATGATCTTGGGGCGCCTGCCGGGATACCGATCCTCAATGCATGTTTGCTTACTTCGCTTTCTGCGACCGGGAAGATGGTCATAACTTCTATATATGGGGAATCCTCGGCCATCTTAAGTGTAGAAATTCTTCGGGAGAGTGGCCCTTCAGATAGGTTTTGGTTATGTTCATGATTTGTTAGGGCTACGCCCGGGTTGCCAGAAAGCCAGGGCCCTTCTGTATCCATGCTTCATGATGCAAGCGACATCTCGACGACCGCAGCTGGCCTCCGGCTGGAATCCGCATATCCAAATAAGTTTGGTTCGGAAAGTTTTGATCCTGAAACGAGCTGCTTTTGGTCAATCCTGCACGAAGATGCTGGGAATAGAACTGCATGCGCTGCTTGATTTGAAGCCAGACCGCTGCATCGGCCTCTCAAATCCCACGCTCGACTGGACTGATGTCTTCCTTTCTTGTTTCACGATGGGAAGTCCTTGGGACGATCTGACTGGCGCTCGGCTGGCGTGGCCAAGGGCAATAGAACAGTGATTGACCGAGGTCAAGGTCACACGTGTGGAGACTAAAGCATGCCTGGTGGGCTTAGCGGGAATTGGGAACCACATTTGGGTCCGATCACGGCACAACACGTAGCTGAGCGAGCTTTTGTAATGGCTTGGTCAGGTTGGGAAACGGGTTTAAGCCATTGAATCCTTCAGTATTGGTCATATAATCGTCTGGCTTTTAAGTGTCTGGGCAACGGGTACCTGGCGTTGCGAAGATGTCACTTCATAAGGTAGCTTGAGCCTTTGCAAGTGGGAAGCCCTCAGCAGACACATCGGTCTCAAACTTCCAAAATAAGGACATCCTCGTACAATACTGCAGTATTCTAACGTGATCTAGATGTCTTGCAAAGCCTTTGACACCTCTTTTGCCGACCTCGCCAGCAGCCCGGAGTCCTGCTGTCCTAGAATAAACCCAACTCCTAAACCATTGATTGCCCAACTGTGAAACTCGGGGTCTTCGTAGATACCTGCCAGACCCATCACCTTGCCGTGCTTCTTGCACGCCTTGCTGATAGTCTCCAACGCGCTCCGGAACTCGGTGCTCTTCCATTGAGCTGGCACGCCCAAGTCGATGGATAAATCATTCGATCCCACCAAGAGCACTTCCACTCCCGGTACGGTTGCTATTTCCTCTACTTTCTCAACACCCTCGCGCGTCTCGATCATCAGGATGACGGAAGAGCCGCTCTCGTTGGTCTCGGCGATGATTCTTTCCGTCGGCGTAGGCTTGAGCTGGAATATGGGAAGCTGGCCCGTCACCGAGCGCTTGCCGAAAGGCGGGTACTTCGAGATGGACACCGCCGCCTCGGCGTCTGTCTTGCTGTGCACGTGTGGAAAGACGACTCCCAACGCCCCTGCATCGAGCACTTTCTGCACAAATCCCTCGCCGCAGCGGTATGGCACGCGGACGAAGGGCGTAATGCCAATCTGCAGTCCTGTCGAGCAATGGGCACTCATCTGCTCCATGGACAGGGTAGAGTGTTCCATGTCGATGAATAAGGCATCGAAGCCGGCGTTGTGTGCCAGTTGTACGACTTGAGGGTTTGTGACCAAACGTATTCCAAATGCCTATTCTTACAATGCATCAGCCGACTACTCGTCCGCATCCGGTAAGCATGTATAGAGCACGCCGGGTTACCTTGCATAGCCGCTTCGAAGCAGTCAATGCCTGCAAGCTATTTCGAGGAATCGAGCCCATTTTGCTGTGATGATGGAGGAAGCGGGATAAGAAAGTAATAGCATGCCACTTGTACAGGCTGACGAGGAGATTGCTGGCAGTGTTTGACGTGAGACGGCTTCCCCTCTTGTGCGCTTGGACCGACAGCGGATCGTGGGATCCATCATAGCTCGTAACGCTTGCCTAGGTCTTGATCCGAGGCCCACTCAGCTCCGGCCTAGCCCGCCTAACCAAGATTACCAAGAGCTAACAGTCCCCCTGTATTTCCTGAAGAGAAAGTGTGTTGAAGGCCTCCTTTGCAATTCGTGGCCATACATCGATCGATCCCACCGTACCGGTGTGCCCGAATTGTGTCTGACTGCGGTGAGTTGGCTTTTGACGTGATATTTGTTACTGGGTGTCCGGTAGACACAGGCGTCGTGGCTGCTGTGCTTTGGGGCGCGTTATCTGGCGGTGACGTTGTTTGTCTTAAGCAACCCAATCCGGCCTCTGGAGCTCCGCTGGAGCTGTAGCTTGAACAGGGTTTACGAGCTATTATGATGATAGCTATGCGTTAGAAGCTTTGGTGTTGGTACTTCTATTGTGGATAAGAAATGATGGGCAGCTGATGTCATTGGTTGTTAACTATATCTTTCTACATTGCATTAGATACACGTCTGCTACTTTCATATCGGCTTTGGGCTCCGTACGAGTTGGATACAGCCTTCATCCATGTTTCAGTCAATATCATCCACCTCACATTCAATAATGCCCCACTCATCCTGATCCTCATCGTCGGAAGCATCATTATCCTCATCCTCATCTTTGTCGTCTTCCTCAGAGTCGCTACCACCGTGGAACAAGAGATGTTTCCCTCGTGGCGCTTTCGCCCGAATACCATCATTTCTTCTCGACTTGGGCAAGCGAAAGTGTGATCGTTTCACCAGCGTCCAATACTGAATAGCAAACAGCCGCTTGCCTTTAATCAGCCCGCTTTGCGAAGCCGTGCTTCCCTTCTCAAACGATGCTGCGAGGCGTGGATCTCCAATGATGATACCGGCGGGCAGATTAAGCCCTCCCGTTGCTGCCTCAATCAGCGGCAATGTCAGCTCTCCGCCGTGGGATCTCTGCTTGGAGGTTTGCAGCGTGACGATAGGATCGGTGGCAGTTTTGTAGCCAGCCACCAAATAGAGCGTTTTTGTGTCGCCCGTCTGCATGAGTTCCTCGACCCGTTGCCAGTACTTTGCATTGTTGCGGATTTTCTTGAACACAGCGCCCGGCGAGCGAAGAGTGTGAGTGGTGATACAGGTTGAAATGAGTTCTGCCTGGCGAGACCGGCTAGAATTGGTGTTGCCAGAAATAAAGCTACACAGCCCCGTGTCAAAGGTTCTGCCGCTATTCGTTCCAGCGATGATCGTTCTGTCCTCCACGCAAGGTTCCAGTAGTTCAGCCGTGTCTAGGAACGGGTGCTGGCGCGGTTGGGTTGGATGTTTAGGTTCGTAGCGGTTCGTAGGGCATTGGACGTCGGCCACGAAAGTCCCCAGGAGAGATGGTCCCTCCTCAGCGGGAAGGGTCTCGTTAAGGAAGAGCCAGAGATTGGGATCTGAAGGCGACATTCTGGCGAGTTTGGTGTGGGTGCGGTGGGCGAGTTGCTGCTCCGAATGATGGACTGCTGTCGCACGTTTGTGCAGTTGCTGATCAGGAAAAGTAGAACTAGAAGAGGGATGAGAGAGGCTGTTCGATTTCCATGGAAAACTGAATTCAGCGTTGTGGATGTAATAATTGCTCTGTAATGTCATGTTTGAGAACCCACCAGCCGCAACGGGCTACTGGAATCCAGACAGCGGCTGTGCTCAGCCCCAGTTTCAGCTCTCAGCTTTTAGTTGTTAAATAACCTGGCAATATTGAGGCGCAGTAAATTCGGGTTAGGCTGGATTATGTGCTATGGAGGTCGCCACTACCAAATATCTGCTCTGTCCCTTGCCGTTAGTTCTCCTCTCGTCCTCATTCATATATCTTCTTGACTTGGAAAGCGCGCAATCGCATATCTGATCCTGCACCCGCAATCATGAGCAGCTATACGCTGAGGCTCGTGGATTGCGCTCCGGTAAAGTCGGGCGGACTTGGGGATGATGTGGGCGGTTGGCATGTGGCTGTTCAGGGACATGACCAAGGGGACGAGATGGCCGGAAGCCAAATTTCTATCCTATACCCCTTTGACATTTCCATAGAGAAGAACATTCGGTGGTATCTAGAGTCCTTCCCTACTAAAAGCCCATGGAAGCTCCGGACAGCTTCCAAAGTTCAGAAGCAGATTAGTGATTACGCCGTCGGGATATTTCGTCAATTACACATCCTCCATTCAATCGGCGCCTCTCCCGATATAGATACAATCAAAATCGATGTCTCTGAATGCGGTTCCGAAGCAACACTATCTAATATATTTAGACTGCACTGGGAAGTACTGGAAAGTCCGAAAGTATGGGACGAACTTTGGGCCACAGCCTTCCCATCCAAGTTTCTTCGAAAACGCAAGCCTGTTCCGAAAGTCATGGTGCGTCGAGTGATTCCTCACCAGGAGCACGTTAATAGTGACAACGGCTTTGATTGGGGTGATGGGGATCTGAGCAATGGACCCGGAAGGACGGTGACCAGTTCGTTCGCAAGATCGTACCAGTCTGATGGAAGACGACGCATCGTACAGGATCAAAAAGTCGACTGTAATGCGGTGGGGACCGAGCCATCGATCAGCCAGCAAATTCATATCAAGCTCAGCTTCTTCAGGGTACTGCTCGTGGTTGCGAGACGCATTGACACAGAAAGAGACATGCAACCGCAGGCGAGCGACTCTACCGAAGAAAACGAAACACCCCCAGATCTGGACTCGTCCTTGATCTCTGAACCCCTACTAGAAACCATAAGCCAGTTATCAGAAAGTCTTGACGTACGTCTAGAGGTTTGTCGACCGGGAAGCTGGGACGCCTTGCAGAGTCTACTGGCAGAGAAGCGACATGGCTATTACGATTTGGTTCACTTCGACCTGCACGGCGCTGTCCTTCGATCCAAAGGGTTAGTCACACTTGCCGAGTGGCACACAATCGGAAGGCGATCTTTGCTGACAGGTCCAATCTTTTGTTCCACAGCGCTGGACTTTACTTCCTCTCGTCAGAGACGAACCCAAAACGACAAAAATTCGGAAAGACAGTTTTCGAGCCAGCCCACAAAATCGGCAAGCTCCTCCGAGAGGCTGGCGTTCTCATGGTAGCCCTTAACGCCTGCGAGACAGCTCGAGAAGATCCAATTGATGCTGAGACGTTGTCGACGGAGGAGCATCTGCCCAACACAGCCGGAGATGCGTGCACCCAGCAAGTCAGTTCTGCACTTGGAGTCCAGGTCAATCTCGCAAAGACATTTGTCAAATGTGGCGTCCCGAGCGTCCTCGCCATGTCACACCGAATCACTGCAGGCTTCGTTGCCGTGTTCTACAAGAGCTTTTACAACGCTCTACTGAAATCACAGTCTGATGTCCGCGAGGCAGTCAGCATCGCTAGGCAGTCCTTGATGTCTCAGAACCGTCGAGTTGTCGGCTTTGGTCTGGATGTCGAGCTGGCAGATTGGATCATCCCTGTTCTGTACCAGAGCCACATTGTTACCTTTGACATAGTGTCGACTGGCGAGCTTGGCTCCATCAGGCCGAGGGTACCACAAAGCCAACATCTAGATATGGTTCCTGCCGGGAAGAGATTTTTCCGGCGCGTGTTCAATCGACATTCTTCAAGTCCTAGCGACGTTCCGCCACGCCGAAGCATGGCGATTGTGCCACAGAGCACAGATCGACTGATTGACCGTGGCTTGGGCATTCTATACGTCGAGGCTCTACTTCTTGCCAGCAACTCGCGCCGGACGCTGTTTATATCGGGCAAGTATGGTATCGGCAAGACGCATTTTGTCAAACGGCTGGGAAACTTGTGGGCTCTCACAGATTGCATATCACGCATGCCAATCTACATCAATTGCTCTCTAAATCCAGGTTGGAAGGTCGCTGATATATTTGCCGCGATCATTCGGAAATTCACTGAACTTGACCCTACTGCCAGCACCATCGAGCAAGTACAAATGAGTCTTCGCCAGTCACAAACACTCATTATCGTTGACAACGTCGAGCCGGAGAATCTTGCATCCGAGGCAGAAGCTGTAGACGCCCAGCATAGCCTGCAGAGCTTCATCCAAAGTTTAGACGGCGGAAAGAGCATGCTCATACTTGTGTCCCGGGAAGATCTGAGTAAGCGGTCACGACTATTGAGCAAACAAACCAGAAGTACGTTTATCCATCGCCTTGCCTGTTGGTGATCAGACAACAAGTTAATTCTCCAATAATAGGTTTTGTGCGATTCTGGGAATTAGCTGAACGAGATGAGCTGGCGGTTCAGGAGGTGACCCTGGACATGTTGAGAAGCATGAGGCAAATTCGCAAGTTGACCTCGAAATATGAGACGCGAGATATGCGTCGCTTTCTGAACTGTCTTGACTACAACCCGCAACTCATTACGCTGTTTTTGAAGGCAATGTCGAGGGGCGGCCAGTCACCGAACATGGAGGAAGCACTCCATAACGTCTTATTCTCCGTTGTGCAACTGCCTCTTGACGACCCAGAATCCCGGGTGGTGCGGGTAGCCCAGGCCACTTTCACGGATCTGGGCAATTTGCACAACGGCGGCGAGCTACAGAAGCTGTTGCTTCTCCTCTCTCAGTTCAGCAATTTCATCCCTTGCGGCCTTCACAGCGAGATCTTCTTCCCAAGTGCCCAATGCTACCTTGGCTACCTCAGAGTCTTCCAAGTGCTGGAGTGGCCAGCATCTGCCGATGTTTCCATTGTGCAGCCGGGAGTTGACCTAAGCGAGGACCCTTCACAGATGTACCGGCAGCTTTCGGAATTGGCAAAGGAGTCCATCGACCCCTTTTGCGTCCTAGTGGCGCGGTTGATTCTCTCCGGTCTTGTGGAATTCACCACGCAAAGCCTTAGGAATGAAGAGTCACTGAATGCGATTAATGATTATAAGTCAGGACCATTTGGAACTAAACGAACGCGCAAGCTCCTAATGAAGCTAAATTATCTCCGCATCAATCCTATCCTCACTCAGTACCTCCGGTCTCAGTTTAGCACGGGAACAAGCGGACCATCTCACGGCTTCAGTCAAACAGGTCTGCTCATGGCCTACTGTGCCTACTACAGATCATTCTCAATAAGTAGCTGGGATGAATATGCCTCGCATCGGCCCAACGAATCACCGCCCGTCGAAACCACTGCCACTGCCGCGGACGGAGCCTTCACAATTGATTCAGTATTCTTTCATGACGCATGCAACATCTACAGCTCCGTTCACATAGCGTTGGCATTGCCACATCCAACGATGAAATGGCGGCTCCTCCCTGTTGACGTTCTAAATGATTTGACAAACATAGCCATGCGGACATTCAATCCCCACACGCCGTACAGGCCTCTTCCCACAGGAGTCTTCACCGAAGAAACTATACTCGGCCTCCTCAGAGCCGTGATATCCTACTACGACGCCGCGCCCCGCGCTGAACGTGAAAGCCCCACGCCGCTGCGAACCGCAGCTATCTTATCTCAAGGCGAGTGTTGGCTAATGTCGTTTGTCGGAGCATCGGAATACAGCGACATTGATGTCTACCGCAGGCACATCAGGAGCCGCATCAACGGCGCGGTGACGAGAATGCAGAAGCTACGAATCAAGTATGCTCCCCCCGGAGAGCCTCCATCGTCAAGTGAGAGGGCGCTAGGATACTTGTTAGAGGATATCTTGACTCGAAGAACCGATGATGGCCAAATTAGACGGCTAGTAGGCGAGGAGAGATGGGGAGAGCATTTGGACGATGTTGTGGAGAATAATCTCCTTGCCACTGCCGTTAGAGGCGGTTTGCTCTACTGAGCCTTGTGCACACGATGCAGTTGCCATAGATTCTAGAAGAAGAAACGGAAAAGGGCCAACTGAAAGAATGCGAAGAAGAGTTGGAATAAACTAAGAGGAAGATTAGAATAGATAGAACGCGAGGCAGATATAACATCATATCATCTTACCATTATTAAGCATTTCATAAATAAAATATCTTGAAAATTAATGTAAGATTTAAAATTCGAAGTTAAAGTTGAAAATCATTATCTCATATTCTCATATGGCTCATTTTGTTGTTGCCACTAAATAGAGTAAGAAGAGCCTTGGGCCCTGAAAGCTACAAAAACCAACATGGGCACCTGAAGACTGATATGGGAGTGCTGTGTAGTGTTGATAGGCTGTGGAAATCTCTGACGCGTCATCGCCGTGATTGGTTTCGCAATGTTCAGCTGCGACAGCACGAAGTAGTACTTCCCAGGCTTGAGGTTGAGTCTCTTCGGGAAGAGCGGTAGACATGGCAATTGCGGATGCCACGTTGGTCTAGCAACTCACCTCCGTACATATATAAGACTTGCTTGCTGTGTCATCTGAGTAAGGAGATAGACTGTTATATTTTGGGATGTGATGGATGTAACTCAAGTATCTTTTCGAAAATGCTACACAATTGATTGCAGTCCCTCCCAGCTCATGCCGCACATGCGTAGATAGTTATCCTGTAACTTACCCAAAAGCGGTCGGGCACCCTCCCTTTCGCTTCGGAACGCGGACCACCACTCGGGGTCCGGGCCAGAGAGCGCATCCGATCCGTCCTTTGTCAAATCATGATTAACCCAGTCTAGCAGTCTCCGGATTACGAAATCGTCCAGCAGGAAGATGCTGTTTAGCAATGTCCCCGGTAGCTGATGGCTCTTACGCCACCGCTGCTCCTCCCTCATGGCTTCCGAGGGAGGGAGACGCGCCCGGCCCGCCCAAACGAGGGCCAGAACCTGGCCTTGGAAGTCGTAGAGCGAGAAGGTCGACGCGTTCTGGCTTACGCCGATGAACGCAAGCGAGGGGTCGGGGATATAGAAGATGTCTTTGTGCAGGTTATGTACGTTCCTAGCCTCACCTGTGATAACAACGCGGTCGTCGGCATCGTGGGGCGCTGTGTGCGGCTGTTCGAGACCTGGACCCAGGAAAGGGAAGCTGGTCAGGTACCCTGTGGCGAATATGACGTGATGGATGCCGTCAAGGACGTGGCCGTCCTGGAGCATGACCTTGGCCGGGATGGGACAGTCGTTGTTCAGGCCGCCATCACCGCCGCTGCCGCCGTTGTCGTTAGGGTCGCCGAACTCGGCCACCATGGCCACCTTCTCGGCCCTCTCGTGCTTGACCTGATCGCGGAAGTCGATAGCGGTCGGATACGCACTCTGATAGACGCGGGCGGTACCGCTCTGGACTAGCTCGCCTGCCATCTCTAGCGCCGAGATGAAGGCGCCTATCACCAGCACCGTCTTCCCGCGGTACCGCGCCGCCGCACGGTACTGCTTCGCGTGAGTCAACCGCCCCGGGAACCGCGCCTTCCAGAGGCTCAACCCCGGCACGTCCGGCACGCGCGGCGGCCCGTATCGACCTGTTGCTACGACGACGGCGTCGAATGCCTGCGCCGTTTCGTGTTTGCGCGCGAAGCTCGTCGCCGTGGTCGTCAGCCAGGACGTATGCACGCGCCACTGCCCGTCATCCTTGCGAACCGCCTCCACGCGCGTGCGAAACCGGATCCTGTCGCGCACGCCGTGCTCGTCGACGATTGCCCGGAGGTAAGCCACGACGTCGCGCGGGTCGAGCGGCGCGCGGAGCCCGTCGGGCCAGCGGCGGAGTGAGGTGCGCATGATGACCTCGCTGCCACGGCTCTTCATGGTGTCGTATGCGGGGCCGGGCGGGGCAAAGATGCGGGCGGCGGCAGCTGGGTCAAGCGCTCCCCCCAGTCTGTCTAGTTCGTCCCAGTCCGGGGGCGGCGGGTGGACGTCGGGGAATGGCGGGTCCCGGTCCGGCTGGGCGCTGTAGATCCACGCGCCGCCTACGTTGTCACCACGCTCGAACACGGTGACGTCCATCCCAGCGCGGAGCAGGTGCACGGCCGAGACTACGCCGCTGAGCCCGGCGCCAATGTTGGCCACAGTCTGTATGTTGCCGGACATGGTGGATCGGCCTCTCGAAGTGCTAGCGTTAGAGAAAATCGTCCCAAACAATGAACGCAGATTCGGGGCTGCGGACGAAAGTCACATAGGCGTACTTCTGAGGCCCGAGGTGGTAGGATACTATGTTAGGTATGTGTATTGATTGCTTGGTAAAGGACAGGAAGAGCTTTTCAAAGGGAGGGCGCTGCGACGGCCTATGCCAGTGATGGGACAGGTCATGAGGGTTATACGGCGGCAAATACATACACATGTCCACTTCAGTACTACGTTGGGTTGCATTCATAGCTACCCAGCATTATTCATGCACGGACTTGCCCTAGATTAGCCATTGGGCTTAAAGCCCAAACTTCTACAGAAGCAATGATGCAATAACAACAACAACAAGCCGAGTAGGCCAGTACCCAGCAAGCCGCTGAGGACTTATATGTGACATCAAGATAGCGCACTGGCTTATTGTTGCTATCTTACAGCGGCTTGAAGTACCTACTAGTACGGCAGCAAATTAGGCATTGCCCGCGTCGATGTCACACCATCATCACAGTTCATGATTCCATTATACATCCAGCTATTCTCGATGTCTTGTGCCAAGTGTACTTCCTCACGCCCTCGCGAGGAATAGATAAATACACTGCCAACCATTATTCCCTACAAATCTACCAACTTCAGATAGCGGCACACATCTACAGTATTCCCAGACGAGCTCAATCACGATAGTGAACTCCTCGCACCTCCAAGAGACGGCTACAGGCATCGGACACTCCTCCATCCGTATATCCGATGACGCAACGTCTTTGGCCGAAGTGAAGCAAGTCAGCTTACAGCAGGGTCTGGGCGAATTGAGTCAAAATCGGCCAGCACAGCTTTATCCATGGTAAGTCTTGGAAGCCCGATTTATCTCAGTTTGTTCCAAAGTCGTTATGTTAACTCTGCCAGAGCCAACATGCCGTACTTAATAAATTTCATGTTCGCTTTGGACTGGAATAATGTTCTTTGGGCTCGTCTGCTGCTAGCGTGTTGAGTCTTTGAAGGGCATAAACTTACTCCCTCTGTCGGTTAACCTGCAGAAATACGTCCTTGGGTAGGGAGGCAAACCAAAAAATCGGGAAAATTTCTCCAAAAGTGGATTAAGAACATCTTGTCTCCAGTATAGCAGGTCTGGAGAAATAAGTTCGACTGACGGATCTTCATTCAAGCCCAAGGAACCTGGAGGCCTTTGTTCTAGGCAAACGACAACTTCTGATCTGATGTCTTCTGCTCTATAAGAGGTTCACGAAAACAACCGCCAGTCGTTCGTCAATCCCTGAATGCCTCTTTACCTCGATGGGACGGCAAATACCTCCACTTTTTGTCAGAAGTCGAAGGAATCGGGAATCTGTGTCACTTCCACTGAAATTTGAGACTTAATGGAGAAATCAGACAGTGATGGAAGTTGCTACGGCTTGGTTGATGGGATAATGGCTGGTATTATTAAGGGGTTCCCCGTCCACTCTCTATGTATTATTGGCATGCCTGACTTTTCACAATCTCGATGGCGGTCTTGATCTACATCCGTGCTGGTCTATTTTAGCTGCATGTTCCGCAACTACTTCCTCCTCCTTATTATAGCTGCATCCTGCCGTCTCCACTGGAATGTCCATGTCCCGCACCATCACACGCATGGACCCCAAAAGAACAAATCCCAACATCATAGAGATAAAGCGGTCTACTAACGGCCGATCCTCCTCCGTTCCTATCGTGTCCTCGTGCCCGGCATCTCTAATGTCAGCCTCCCCGCTTTCTCGATGGTAGAGAGCCTCACCCAACTGTTGGAGCACCATTCCCTTAGTAGGACTTGTTTCCGATCCCCTCGGGCGCTGGATGGTGACAGCTGGTAGTCCTGTTTTTTTCTTGAGAACATTCACGCGCAACGAGGCTGAATGCCTCGGCTGAGATCGATCTGGAGCCTGTTTCGTGGGGTGGGGGGTCGAATATCTACGCTGGAAGAGATGCATCTGCCACTACTCGTCGGGTCAACTCTTCATATTCCCTCCTCATCACTTCATTCTAGGTGTTTCGGCTCGGCAGTGACTCTTGGTCTATTACCCCCTAAAGTATCTTGTCTAGAACGTGCTTGGTAGTGCGATAAACTTGGAAGTGATTTTCAGCCGCGCTATGGGTTTCCTCCTCGACGCCGCGCTCCTGATCCTCGTTGCCGTTAATTTCGAGTGCGCTGACTTTACCAGCTCCTTATGCCCTTTGCTCCGCCTGATTCTGCAACTCGGTTGAACAAGTCGTGATTGAATTCTTGAAGATTTGCTGAAGGATTGGTTCGGACGGAAGAATTTGGCGAGCTGTTCTTTCCATGTGAATGCAGCTCTAGGCGAGGACTGGTGTCACGGGTCATGACCAGTACCTAGAACAGCTTTCACGTGACGAGAAGCCACCATAATATAGTGACCGCCAAGGACTGGCTTACATGATGGGAGAAATTTTCTTATAATAAAATCCAAACATACGTTTAAATTAGCACCGTAATCCATATCCATTGCAACGCATTCTGCAGTGTCTTGGCTTGGCCTGACCGACAAGCTGTACTGTTGTAACAGCAACACAGGTGAATTGTGACTGATCCTACGCGCGGAGTGTCGTGTCGATCTGCGGGTCGCAGCCAAGGGATGAGCCGTTCCGGACGTTTCCCATTGTGGACGAGTCATTTGTTGTTGTCGTCACGGGCAGTGATTGGTCCGACGGGCCTGTTGATTCATGCCCAACCGACCTGGGTGGCGAAGGCAGACAGGGTCATGCCTGTGTGGTTGGGCAGTAATAGTTAGCGAGATTTAATGGCCCTGCATCATAAACAAAATGTCGAGGACACAAAACACGAAACAGAAAAAAAGGAGATATTCGCCAGCTTCAGCTTTGCTACCTTCAGCAACCTCTATCTAGCACCATCAACAATATGCAACGACCGACGCCCGACGCATCCTCTCATTCGGCTTACTTTGCCCCTCCCCTGCCCGCCGCCTCACTCATCCAGCCTGACAGGATCTGCCGCCTCTACTGTTCCACGGTGGCCTCCATCACCTAAAAAGAAAGGGAAAAAAAAAAAGAAAAGAAAAAAAGAAAAGAAAAGAAAACCCAGATATTACCAAGGGAAAAAACCGTCTGTGAAAACTTCGACCCCTACCGACGTCGCCCAGTCGTGACATCACCAACATGTCTCTCCATATTCGAGCCTCCGGCGAGCAGTCTCGGAAGACGGATGCGTCTCATCACAGCATGAGGCGCCCGACTACGACGACGACGATGACAATGAGTTCCGCTCCTTCCAAAACCTCTCCGTCGTACACCCGCCCCACGTTCCAGGTCAGCGAAAGGGAGACGGATTCGAGCCCTTCTCGCTCGGGTTCATCTTCATTCTCTGGTGAAACCGATCGCTCCGATCAACCCGTAAAGACCCTTCGGTTCAAGACCCCGACCGTGCAATTCAGGCCCCGGCAACAAGATCCAACATGCAAAAGAAAGTCACCAGAGCCATTCGTACCCCGCGGCCCACAAGCCTTCGAGTCCGACAATGAGTCTCCGTGGAACTCATCCGACGGCTCTAGCAGCACACAACTCACCAGCGGGACGTCCGATGGTGATGACGGAAAGAAGTCCTCCAGTTCCCAGAAGCGGCGGCAGGCGCCCGCGCGTAGGACAAGCGTAAATCACGGCGGCTCATCTCGGCGGCTCACAGAGTACAGCGACGACAGCTCACGAGAGCAAGCACGTGTGCTGATTACGCAGGCCTCTTCGAGGTCCCATAAATCCAGCAGCACTACAAGCGATGAGCAAACCGTGCAGCACTACCGTGGCTACGAATCCGACACCACAAACCTGCTCTCAGAGATTGACGTTTTGAGACACGAGATCAAACAACTGCGCGACAAGGAATCGGAGTCAGCACGTGAGCTTGAAGATGTACGTGGAAGGCTCGTTGACCTTCAAAAGGACAAGGAAGATATTCAAAAGGACAAGGAAGATATTCAAGAGGACAGGGATGATATCCAAAAGGAAAAGGATGATATGGAGAAGGAGCATGCGGCAGCTATCCATCAGGTTTATCAAGAGTGTAACCAAATGATGTCCAAGCTGGAAAAGGACAGTGAAGCGACTCTGAAGAAGCTCCAGGAGGACTATGACAAAATGACAGAAGCCAAGAAAATTGTGGACGACAGGCTGAACGAAACAGAAGAGCAATTTCAACAACAAAAAGCGCTCAACGAGGAGTTAAGTGCAAAGTATGAAGATCTGAGCGCAAAGTGCGCGGGTCTAGGCGCAAAGTGCGAGGACCTGGGTGCAAAGTGCGCAGCTTTCGAAAAGGCAAAGCAAGAAGCCGACTATGAAAGGCAACTCATCCTTACAAAGACCATCAGTCCAGAGCCCGGGCTTAAGAACGCCTTGGACCTGAAGAATGCCCAAGAAACATCCTACATGGCTCAGATTACACGACTTAACATTGCACTGGAAGCCCGAGACCTCCGAGTGAAGAATGTCGAGGACGACCTTGCCAAGAGCGTCGCCGAGTCGACTAAGCTGACGGCGGAGCGTGACCAGCTTAAACTCGACCTCCAGGGACAGGAGACCCTGGTGACGACTTTGAAGGCAGACATTGCCAATCTGGAGAATTCAAAAACCGAACTGCAAAAGCAGCTGGAGACCACGAACAACGAAAAGGCGGAGTTGCAGACGCAGCTGGACTCCGCCAACAACGACAAGACAAGCCTGGCGTCGGATGCTGAAGCCGCCAAGGAGGCGCACGGGAAAGAGATGGAAGCCAAGGAAGCTTCCGTCCTCAGTCTCGAGGAGGATATCAAGAATCTCAAGACCGAGATAGAAAGCGCAAAGGAGGAGCAAGCATCCGCCCAAGCAAAGATCGACGAAGCAGCAGCGAAGCAAGCCGAAACCCAGACTGAAGTCGAATCCCTGACTAGCCAGATAGAGCAATTGAAAGAGGAGCAAAATACCGCCTCGTCCGAAATATCGCGACTAAAGGATGAGTGCTCCAAGCTCGGCACCGAAAACGCCTCCCTCCGCGAGTCGTTCGACCTCCGAAGCCGGGCGGCCAGCGAGACGAACCAGAAGCTCGAGGTCCAGATCGTGGAGCTGAAGGAGAAGCTCAAAGCTCGGGGCGCAGAGCTGCAGGGAAAAGCTGCGGAGGCGGAGAAGCAGCTGAGGAAGGAGAAGGAGGCGCATGCCGCGGCGGACAAGAAGGTTGCCACGCTGCAGCAACGCGTAACGGAGCAGAAGGCGCTGTTAGCGCATAAGAAGAAGGAGAAGCCGAAAAGCAAGGTGAAGGTGGTGAAGATTATATGAATCTGAGGAGATGTAGGTTTGTTATTCATCTTGTCCTTATACATGGACAAGCAACTTACGTTGGTCGATCAGTTTTGGTGATCATCCGCATCTTATAGATTTGAAAATGGTTGGTCGGCCCAGGATGCCATGTTCGATATATGACGCGTGTCATTTAGCATAGAAAAAATTTCCTTTGTCTCTAGAATAGTACGCAGTCTTGACGCAAGTTGAGCCTGGGACACAGTCAAAAACTCGGATGTATTTCGGGAGGAGGAATTTATAGAGGAATGGTTGGGAAAGCTTGCAGCTAGCATTCGTCTTGTTCAGATAGATTCTGTTTTCATTTAATCAAGTGTTCTTCATTCTGACCGCACTGCTCCCTAACTTGGAAAGTTGAGATCTACTGCAGGGGGAAATCATGAAAAGTTCAATGATGCGAAAAGTTATGCGGAAGAGGGCACCAACGCTGAATCGCTGAAATTGAGATCAGCATTTTCTGTGCAAAACACATCACGCTCTGCCCTAAGACCGTCCAAGTCCTAAACACTCACTTTCATAACTCTGACAATATTCACACCTGCTGTAAATGCACTCTTCTATGTGCTTTGCAGGTAGTCAAGGATGACGATTCATCACAGCATTAGAGGAAGCAACTAAAATTTATCAGACATAAAGGCTAATCAAAGAAAGCCCCTTCGTACCATATATTAGCCAGAATTCACTAATGACTTCCTTCACTTACGCTCTCAAACATGAATGGCAGGCTTTTCTAAGGATCGTGTGAAGCTATTCCGGCACTAAATGCGTTCTGAACCAATGTTTCTCCTATGAGCATGCCGATTTGATCGACGAGAAAGGAACGCGCTATGCAAGGTGCTGGATTTCTCATGATCGATCCATGACGTGATGAGTGTTAGGAGCATCGCGCCGGTGCTATAGCCCAGCGCATAGACAATGGTTGCTGAATATGATGAGGAACACCTCGACAAGCGGGACGAAAAAAAACTCGCCCGCCATCAGGAAGGCCGAATTCTTGGCAAACCGAGCTACACCTGACGAGTACAACGGCATGTCCTTGCTTTAAAGGCGGCTGGCTGTGATACTTGTTCATATGCTCATGTCCCAGAATTCCCTTGCGATTTTCGGACTTTTTGAAGTAGCTTCCAAAAAACTTCCAGCCTTCTTCTGATAGAGTAAATGTCGCTATAACGGGACGCCTGCGTAGCACGGCGTTGCGTGCGCCAGTCTCGTCAACCTCTTGGATGCGGAGTGGACGATACCCTATCCATTGATCGGCTGTATCTGGATTGCGATCACCTTCCATTAGTACAGCCAGCATGTCTTCGAAGCGAAAACCAGGCGGATAGCTTGGAAACCTGGCCAAGATTCTTGTTCGGATATCGCGGATAGTCGGGTAGCCCTCTACACGGCCGACAATGCGATGGAGGGCCATGTATATCACGGCGGCAGCGGCATGGGCGTAGCATGTTGGGCCCAATTGTTTTGAGGGTGTATTAATCGTGCGTTCATGTTCGTATTCGACGTACTCGTCCAGATTCCAGTGGCCGAGGACATCTAGAAGCTCATCTGCGGACTCGAATCGCACCGAAACCATCATCGAGCAGATCTCTTCTAGAGCTGTTGCACTGCAGACTATGGCGAACAGCGCCGCCTCTCCGGAAGATGGTATTTGCCAACCCAGCGTAGTCAGCACAGGTATTGGGTGCGCAGCGGCCGAGACCTTGGACGCCATCCCAAAAAGTGTGGCCCGGCCATCATTCTCCCAGGTGTCCAGAGGCTTATCGTAGATACGGCGTTGCGCAGCATGTCGATCGTCTGTAAGAAACACTGTTGCGACACTAATGTTCGAGCTTTTATGTAGCGCTTCGTCAAAGATCGTGAGAGGATTTCCATCCGTGGACATTCCATCTGATATTAAGAGGAGAATATGTTTCCCATCGGTAAATTGGTCGGCCTGATGAAACACCTTCAAAGCTTCATTCAGACTTTGCTTCATTGGGGTCATGCCATACAAGTACCGCTGTAAAGTGTCGAGGAACTGCGGTTTAGGCACATCGTCAGGACCGCTGCCTGCGTTGCCATTGATGCGCTCCTGAAAACGCTCTAAGAGTTCAATTATCTCATTGGTCGGCCTCGGAATGAAAGTAGTAAAGTCTTTCAAGCAGTTGTTGCAGATATCGCGCGTGAGCTTCAAAGCGGCTGACTTTTCCACTGCTAAACTCACGTTGGCATGCACGGCAGCATCGACCAGGCTGCCAGCTATTTCACCAACCTTCACGCCGGTGTTCTCAATTGACGCAGCGATCTGGCCTAGTAGAGTACTGGAAGGGTTGGTTCTTGGAGGCTCCGGAGGTCGATCTGTCAAGCCTGCCACAAGGTGATATTGTAATCGCATCGGGTGATTAACTCGACTCGTCGAACCACTGAGTATGAAGGCCGCTGCCGTGGTCGACGATATCACGGTTTCACGAACTTGGTTCCCCCACCTCTTGATGGTTTCGTCAGCTGCAATGCTAGCGATGAACTTTTCCAATCGCGATTCTCGGCCAGTCTGATGGAGGTGGATGAAAAGGAACCGTGCTTCATCATCGGTAAGCTTCGTTCGAATGGAGTTCTCGATGTGCGACCTGTTATTTCTCTTTGCTAGGCTCACCAAAAGATCATGGCCGGATCGATGATCAGATGGTACGCCAACAAGCGCTTTGATGACGCTGCATAGGTCTATTTGCGTTGGGCAACCTGGATCAGCTTGGCTGTCGAGTCCAAATAGCCCCACAAAGAGAGCACCCGGGCGTTACCTCTGCTCCGATTTTGCAACTCTCATTATGGCCCGTAGTGCTGCTTGCAGGCGCTGCGATGCCGGCTCTTCAACTCCGCCGGCCTCTAGAGCCCCTTTCATCGAGCCGGAAACATCGAGTAGACACCCAGCCACATCATTGCGTGGTTGGCAATGTAACGAGAACTGTGAAACTTGGTCGTTTTCTTTGTCGACGTTGGCCATGCTAGGCAGCATACAGATCTCGACAGGATGATGTGCGTGTTGCATGTGGTAAGCCTGAACGTGAAGGATGAGACGGAAATGCAGAATGAGGGTTATTGCAAGGGTTGGGTGATTATAGGCAAGGTAACGTTACTCATTGATGCCCAAGACCTACCTCTCTACTTGAACCAACCGAACGGTGTATCGGGCTCCTTCACGCTGAGCCTCATTTAGTGTGCATTGCGCCTTTAACGTGGCGTGATCTCATATGCTTTGCTCTTTTCTGCACTGTTCTAAAATGAGATACCATCGTAAGCATGGCGTCACGCAACGCCTTCAGCTGCTCTGTACTGGGTATAGAGCCAATGTATCACCTGTTGGTTGGCTACAAGCATGTAAATGGCATGGCATCGTGCTAAAGGCAACTACTGAACCGAATCGGAGTGTTATCTTTGTTCCTCTGTGCTCAATATGCCCTATCCGCATCATACTTCGGCAAATAAGGGCCCGGCAGGGGAGACCATCTGAGGAGTTTGAAGGACTCTGGGTGCAGTACAAGAGCCCTCTATCCGAAGTGTACATTGATGGCAGCGGACGACCACAATCGACGACGGGTCATGTGAGTCAGGTCATCTCCGCTTACAAAGTCATGATTTCTCCAATTCTTTCGTTCCCTCTCTTACCGCTCGCGTTCGTCATGTAAGACGAGTCGACGTAATATTTCTGGAACATCTTCATGTCTGATCAACTGCATTCTAGCCAGTAAGCCATACTAAGACTGTACGGAAGAAGTTGGTAGTACTTGCTCTCATTCTGGCAGCAGTGGACGCCTTACATATATGGCCGGCCTGGACAACACATAAGCGTGTACCCCTTCTTTATGCATATATCTCGATCTAAGCTAGCAGTTCTGGCTTCCAAGCCTGATTCCTAGTTGGCGACCGTCCCCCCTCTGTTAAGCTTCACCTGCCTTCAAGTTTATGTTGCATTCAGTTCTATCCCTCTGAAGACCCCCTGCGCAGGTCATGGGTACCTGGAACTTGGCGGCGGGCAGGCCACGGGTGCCTCCCGGCAGGCAATGTCGTCCTTTCAGTCATTTTCTGAATGATAATCCAACGAGAAACGCATTTGATCCTGTCACGAAACCGATCTAGAAGCCTTGAGTTACTACAAAGCGCTGGTGGATGGCATTGAAAAGGCCGTGTTGCGATACCTTGGTTCGGATGAAGAGAGCCTAGGATTGTTTTGAGTTTCCCCATCTTCACTGCACACGTCGCATCCCGCTTAATTCCCCTTCAATTCTCTCGAATAGGCCCTCACAGCGGACAGACCATGTGTGGTATTTCTAGAAGGATCCTTACCGCTCGACGCCATAGTTTGTAGTCTGCATTTAGATATATCACCGAAGAGCCCATCTGTACTCATTCTATCCTTGGAGTTGCCATGGCCATCCAATCATGGACGTGGGCCATCGTATGAAGTAACCGGCGTGTGCTCGACATCCACCCTCGTGGTGACCCTTAAGCCGCTATCTTCGTCGTTTGTCGTGGTGATTTGCTTCGGCGCCTCGATGTCAACCGTAGTCGTGCCACTGTTAAGAAGCCATGTGTCGCTCATTTCTATATAGCCTGTCATGTTTCTTAACTCCCCATGCTTCTTCTTCTGACGGTCATCAGTCTGCGTGCGTGGGCGGTTAATGTTTTCGCTCCCCTTATTTGTGTGAGAGAAATCACTGGTGTCACGGCTCATTTCCCACGTTGAGCGAAGGTACTTGAACACCTGGGATCCCATGACGTTGACGCGTATAAAGCTGGCGAACGCGGGAGCTGTGCAAATGATGAGGGCTGCGCTCATCTCGGAGAGGCTGAATCAATTTCACATGGTGTCAGCACGAACTCCCGACGTTGACAGAGAAATCCAACAAGTTGATTACATACTTGCAAATCATAAGCACGCCTACATTGAACGTGCTATCCGGACGCAAGCCCTGGATGGATCTCACCCGGTAGACAAGGGAGATGATGCTGGAAATAACTCCACTAAAAAGGAAATGTCAGCTTTAAGATTTTGAATGTAGAACATTGTGAGGAGTTTAGGCTTACAATAATGCAACGAGAAACAGCGCGGTGACCTGAACCTTTCTCTTCAGAGAAAGGTTGAGGCGGTAGATGATCGGCAGTGGTAGGATGAAAATATACATGTCAAAAACCGTATTCGCAGCAGCCTGGGCGACACCCCAGTAGAGGGCAAAGATAGTTGTGTTGACGGAGTCGACCATTATCTGATCCCATGTCTGGCCAACATGAGGTGCAGCATAGTAGGAGGAGAGGGAGAGTCCAGTTGTGTAGAGTGCAGACGCAAAGAGTATGCCACCTCTGACGGCCGTGCGCATTGGGGCTGAGACGGTGAAAAGCTGATAAAAGAGCAGCAAAGTTGCTGTCTTGGCGAAGAATTGGTTGAAAACGTAGATGACTTGCCAGACATAGGATATCTAAATCATGTTAGAAGGCTTCCAGCAAACGGCGTGGTATCCATATGAGGTATCTCACCAACATGAATTCTCCATTCAGCCAGCACAAGGGAACATCCCATATATGCCGAAAGTACCTGACGACTGGAAGCAGCAAGTAAGCAAATTGAGTAGAGAGACTAAGCCAATATACAGGAACTTACAAACAATCATCGTGACTCCTTGAGAGATACTGAGCAGCATGGCCAAGAACACAAACACTGTATGAAGTGATCAGCCCTGCACTTGTGTATTATGCTATTGTAGATAGCGGATGACTTACAGTCGCTTAATGACAGTTTTCGAGAGTTGGCGTACAGCCTACCGAAGGTGAGGACAATGGAAATGGCTATGAGAATGACGCTTATGGCGATGGCCGGGCTCCTAAGGCCCTCATCCGCGAAGTTGTTCACATCTCCCGGAGGCGGCTCCCTTGCTGGTATGGTGCACAGGTCGGTCCCTGGCGGAAACAGGTCGGCCATGGTAGTTGGATCTGGAGGCGGCACCCATGCTGGATCCATGCTTACCGTTCAATTCACCTGGAGGTCAAAGGAATCCGATGTACCACGAGAAATGACCGAATAGAAGACCAAGCAGGCAAAATATCAGGATTTGGAGTAAAGCAGAACATGTGAGGGGATAAGAATAAAAGAAAATGGAGTTACGGTTTCTCAGTCATATATGGGTGGCGGATAACACGAACTCTTGATAAATAAGACCGAAGCAGAAAGAGTGAGCTGGTCGACTGTTTAAGGCTAGACCTGTATCGCTCCCGTGAAGATGCGTGATGAAGGCAAGAGGGCGCGTCGCACCATGCCTTGCACCAACTCGGCAGACCACCTCTTTCATCTCTGTACTGGCTAATCATGTAATCGCCCATTGGTCGGCATGCAGCAGAAGCCCGTCGAGCTGTGGGTGTGGATAGGTCAGCTTCCTCCCACCATCACAGAATATTGATGGAGTGCTGGCGACCCTAACAAAGAAGAACGAGGTCGCTCAGCCTGGGGGGGTCGGGCTTTGACGACTCATGCTTGCCTTGCCAAGGTTTGATGCAGTGTAATGGT
>KL659605.1:422-15206 GCA_000732775.1 Stachybotrys chlorohalonatus IBT 40285 | reverse complement strand
TCGTCATTCTCGTCATTCTCGTCATTCTCGTCATTCTCGTCATCCTCTTCATCCTCTTCAATGTCGTATTGGGTGATGTTAACATCGCCTCTCCCTACAGCCTCATTATGGTCCTCGACTTCAGAACTGTTGTCCTGCCTGTGACCTTGGTGGATTTCATTAAGAGACGAAACTTCATTGTCTGAGTCATATTGCACTTCATGCCCCTCAATCGGATTCGTCTCAATATCCGATGCTTCAGATAGATCTGCGGGCGTCTCAATGAGATTATCAGATTCGTCGAACTGTGATATATCGTCGCCAACAAAAGCAGATTGAGAAGCATCGCTTTCATAATGGCTCGGGTGAGAAGCGACACTGTATGTGCTTTCGTCATCACTGTTCTCATGCCCAAACTGTTCATTAAAGTGGTATCCAGATCCGTGATCGGGAGCATCTCCTTCATGAAGAGTTTCAGGGCCAGAATTCTCCCCAGAGACTATGCCAAAAGGCAAGCCGTCATCGGCAGCTGTAAGAGAACCTGCTAAGGCGGCTGCGCCTACGAGACCAACTCCAGCGACGAGTCCAATACCCGTGGTCGACAGTCTTGATGGTAAGGGAGAGGGATTTTGTTCTCCCTCTGACAATTTGTGTTTTTTGCCCAAGCCACTCCCAGGTCCCTGGCTATACTGCTGAGAGCTAGTCGCCTGGCCTTGAGCGGTTTGTACTGATTCATGCATACTCTGCTCAAAGTATGTCTGGGCAGCGCCAGAACCTGGCGCCACGCCTGACCAATGTCCACCTGGCTGCTTATCAGGCGGCCTGTACTTATGCGGCCTGTGGCCATGAGGCTTATGTCCGTGTGGCTTGCTATCTGGCATCTTGTCCGGTCGCTTGTGAGGCTTCTTGCCAGGTTGTTTATGGGGCTTCTTGCCATCCTCAATATGAACAATACACTTCTTGGGTGGTTCATGATATCTGTGATCATGGTATGTGACAGTCGTGTGAGAAGTGTGATGCCCATGAGATCCAATACTCTTGGGAGTAACACCTGAAGTACTAGTCTTCGTCCCGAGACGAGTATCTTTCTTTCCGTGGGATGGTCCTTTCACACCATGGTTCGATGGTCTGTCTTCAAGTGAAGGACCAATCTTACCAGTCTTGGTCTTCGTACCCAACTTGTGCATTTTATTGTCAAAATCTTGCATCGTCTCCGTTAGGAGCTTGGTCGGCAATGGTTTCTCGGGTTTCAGCTTGTGCGAATCATTCGTTGATTTCAACTTGACATTCTTCTCTGGACCGCGAGAATTCTTTCCGTGAGACAACGGCTTCGACATCTTTTCCGAGCTCAATTTGTCGACTTTGGACTTTTCATGAAAGGAGTTCGCCTCCAAGATAGATTTCATATCCAATGCTGAGCCGAGAGCTAACTTTGGGTTTGTCTTGTCTTTGGTTGTCGGCGCGAAGTAAGCCATCAGTGGGTCGTCTTTCTTTTGCGTCTTCTCCATTTTTAGACTTGAAAGCGTCTTAGCCTTATCAAATGGCTGTGTTTCCCGGAGAAGTCTCTCCAACGGCAGCTGAGTTGCTGTTTCTGCGGAAACGTTGGCAGTCCTAGCTCGGCGCTTGTAGTCGGAGAGCTTTGAAAGAGTCATTTCTCCGTCGATAGAAACTGGATCATGGTTGTACCAGCTCCTAGTGTATGTGTCAGTAAATGTAACTTGAGAATGAGGTACCTCTTTCTTCGAGACCCCTCTAGCTTTGGCTTCTGTAACCCCCCTTTCCAAAGTACTAGCAATCCGGGATGTCTTCATCTTTGATGTCTCTTCAGTTTTGAAGCCTGAAACTGCCTCTTTTGTGTTGCTAGTACTTGTGGACTTGGTCTTGACTTTCTCTTCCTTTGGTGATTTGACTTTTGTTTCCGCACTTTTCTCTGCTTCACTTGATTGAGAAATGAGTAGCATGATAGAGCCTGAGGCTAATTTTCGGTCTTGACCAGAGGCGGCTATTTTGGATACGACGTTTGTTGTCGTCTGGTGCTCGACCGTTACACTGCTGGCGGCCTTACTGGTTACACCAACTGGTTTCCTTCGAATCGAAGAGATCTTGTTTGCTTCCTGTGGACGAAAAGAAATCTTCTCCGCCTTTTGAGCAGAGCCCACGTCTCCTTCCGAGACTTGGTTGGTGCCTTTATCACCCGATTGAGCTGTGGCAGCTAGCCATGTGAGAATAGATGGGACAGACTGGACAGGAGATGATGGGGATGAAACGGCTCTTTCCATGTCCGGATCTTTCACCGAGGTGACTTCTTCATGCCGGGAACTTGTCGTATTGACCCTCTTTGCACGGACGAGCTTCTCCTTCTTTGAAGTAATTCCTTCATTTTGTATGGAGGGGACCTCCTCATTCGAGAATGGGCCAGCGTCATCTCTAGCAGCTTGCGCCGTGACAACTGGCTCAGAAGCACTAGTTAGACTTTTGGTCTTCTTTTTCGTCCTTGGGCTCGCGTCTTTTGCTTCTGTTATGTCTGCTTGAAGCTCTGCCTCACAAGGCTTTTTCCGTTTTGGCTTATCTGTCGACTCAACTACACCCCTGCTCTCTTTATTTGAGCTCAAAGGTAAGCTTGTTGACTCCATCGTATCTACTTGACGCTCTGGATCTCTGATCTTCCTCCGTTTTGGCTTTCCCGTCGACTCAGATGACTTTTTCAATGTTGAAGATGAAGGGAGACTGGGTTTTGATTGGAGAGGATTCTCCTCTGCCGTCTGACTCTCCTCCGCAGCAGGAGCAGGCCTGATAGCTGGTATTGGCATGGAGATACCATGTTGCCAGGCAATAGCCGAGTCAGCGACAGCATTGCGTTCATTAACGGGTGACCATTTGGGAGCGAGATATAGTTGGTCAATGTAGAATGGCTTCTGCTGAGATTTTATCCATTGCCATGCGTATCTCCCTTCGACAGTAGATGGTAAAGGAATATGAGCAGTTTCGGATACGACGCCTCCAATCTTCTGCACGTTGATGAATCCATCTGCTTGGCCGCTTGAAAAAAGCCACTTTCGTGGAGGATTGTTTATTTTTGCATTCCCACTCTTTGGGGTAGGTAGCAAAGACCAAAAGTTGAACCCATCAGGCACGGCGAGTCTCAAGCAACTTGAGCAGATATTCTTCGTGTCCGTGTAGAAGATGGTGAGATCAGGATCTTGTGAAGAAAAGAATCCCAGGCGGCTCGTGTAGGGTCGGACATCTGATTCTGCCGAAGAGCAGACTAGGTAGTGCGGACAGGCTAAGCCGTATCCCGAGAGAAGGTACGAGACATGCTCGGCTGAGCCTTTGACGAATTCTAGGCTCATACTGAACAAATGTTAGGGAAAGGTAGTTTTCGTACGATGTGGCGGTCGTTCGGATTGTCAAATGACAAGATTACTAGTATGCAAAGCGATTCAAGTATAGATGTGACTACAAAGGCTCGATGCAGATCCCTTACAGCCATCGTAATGGGAATTTCCCTTGTGTAGTCATAGAACTTATTGTACTCGATTTTGCTTGTCTTTCCGCTGTGGTTACATCAAGCTGCAGAAGCAATAAGCAATAATCAAGGTACAATATGCACATTACTACCTATTTTCGTCGCATCCCAGTGGGCCACCAACCCCATCCCGTCCAATGGCGTACAACATGGCGACCCCCCAACATTCAGGCAGAGCCTCCTTGCACAGTGTACGAAATCAGGCTCGCACGCCAAACTGAAAAAACTACCTTTGCCCGATGTATCCAGGGATTGTGAATGCAAAAAGGGTGTGTTAGATTGCGGCCCAACAACCCATTTTGTACGCACTCTCCGCCATGGTAGCGCCGAATACCAAGAAGGCTTATCATGAAGAAGCACTTTGAGCTCAGATTGGCATTTGATCTGCGCGAGGCTTGCTGTTACGCTGACCAAACCAGCATAGCTAAGGATGCCTTGAGGGCCAATATCTCTCGTCGGTCTTGCGGGTGACCATGCGGGCGACCATGCTAATCCATGTGGCAACCATCATGTTGTTCAGCCGGCCTGTGAGCTAGGCTTTGCAGGCGAGGGAGCCGCGTATTTTGGTCAGGGGAGCCAAATTAAGCTTACAGGCTGCCGCTACACCTAGGCGACGTTGATTCTCCTTTGGATTACCCCTTTTGTTTGGCATTACTTCGAGGTCGCAAATTCTAGAAGGAAAGGGGCCGCCTTCGTGTAATGCTTCCTCTGCCGCCTTGAGCTTGAGCCCCATCATCTTGGTTCAAACTTACAAACCTTAGCATTGCTTGTCAGAATTATCAGGCTTCGTTAGAACTCCGCCCATGATGAAGCCTTCGCCGCCTTCATCTCCGCCTCTCAGCCAGTCGATGGCTCGTCGAATGTCCTCCATGCACTTCGGCCCCACCAAGGCGACTGACCATGAAATCGAGCGGTGCAATCAACTCATGACCCAACATCGGACTCTGAACAATAAGGCATCATCGGTCCCGTTCAGCATCAAAGACGCCAACCCAGTCCTCGCCTTGATCTGTCGAGGCGCAATTACCGATGCAACTCCCGGACTCGTTCATGGACTGTTTCAATCAGGCGCAGACGTTAACTTCGAAAAATACAAGAGTACTAGCATCTTCAAGAAGCTTCAGGACGTTGATCAGCAAGACGTGCGACACCACATCCTCTGCGACGCAGTCAAGAACTGCTCGACAGAGATTTTCTTCGTTCTGGCTCAAAAGGCAGATGAGACTGCTGCCCGAGAAGCTCTTCCGGTTGCAATCGCCTCGGGTAATACAGAGAAGACATCAATACTGCTGGCTCGTGGTGCAAACGCTACACCACTGTGCGATGCCTTTTTACATGCTGTTGAGTTCGGACTAGTGGACCTGGTTGAGATCCTGTTACGAAATACAAATGGAGCCTGTCCATCATGTCGGAACCAGGGTCTATTGAAGGCAATCGCCATTCGAAATGCACCCAAGGCAATGCTGTTCCTCGAAAAGGGTGCCAATCCAGCCTTCAATGATGGAGCTCCCGTACTGTCGGCTGTTCAAGCAGGGTTAGAAGATGTTGCAACTCTGGCAATATCCGTTGGTCGAAGTAACTTATCGCCTGCACTCCTGGACAAGGTGCTAGGATTGGCATACAGCCACAAACAGTACAAGGCTCTGTTGGCTTGCGCGCATGCGGGGGCGAAAGGATCAAATGCTAATGCCACGCTTGTATCCGCTATCTCCAATGGTCAAACGAGTCTGGCAGACAATATGCTGCGTTGCGGGGCCGATGTTGCAACAAACAATGGCGCCGCCATAACAGCCGCGGTAGGGTCACGGGATCCTGCAATGCTTGAGCTTGTTCTTCGATACAGACCACCGCCAGAAGTTGCGACGCAGGCTATGGTGGAAACTACGAAACTCCGAGATCTTGAACTTGCGTACCAGATGATCGATAGAATTCTCACGGCAGGGCTACGAGGCGATTGCGTCTCCCAGACTCTGGGCGTAGTCCTGGATAGGAGCCTGCTGCCCGGTGATGACTGTCGACGTCTACAACTTGCTCGACTTCTTCTCCTCAAAGGAGGAGCAGACATCAACTGGAGCCGAGGACAAGCCATCACCATAGCAACTCTCTCCCAACAGACTAACATCATTGGTCTGCTACTGCAATGTCGTCCTTCCGTGGATACGCTAGAGAATGGATTGAAATACGCCATGAGAGTTCAGGACGCTGATGCGAGGTTGCAGATTACCAGATTGCTTTTGGGAGCTGGTCCATCTGGTTCTTCAGGTCATTTGCAACGCGTGGCCACGATTGCAGCCGCAAAGGAGCTGCACTTGGACCTGATCGAATTCTTATTACCAATCTCCCATTCTCCACAAACACTCGTCATGGAAGCATTTGTCTCTGCTGTATCAAATCCCAAGAAGTGGCTCAATGACCGTGGTCTCCCTATCATACAAGCCTTATTGCGACGGGGTGCTTCGGGACAGCACGTTGACAATGCTTTTTGTGAGGCTGCCGAGAATTGTCATCACAAGGCGTTTAATTTACTATTGCCCATGGTCAACCGCGATGCTCTTCCGAGGGCCTTTGAAGCAATGACGACGGGTTCTACCAGCTGGCAGTCTGATGGAAACTTGGAGGTTGTCAATTCTCTACTGGAGGCTGGATGTAGTGGTCATCCAGTGAATGCGGCACTCTTGTCAGTTTTGGCTTCATATTTGACCAGGAACGCCTCGGAAGACCTGGTCGATACACTTCTCGAGTATGCGGATGTCAACTTCCGACACGGCGAAGCTGCCAACATTGCAATCCGAGCTGGTGATGTGATCCTTCTGCAGAAGCTGACCGAGTACCGGTTGGATCGTGACAGCCTCGCAAGATCGTTCACGACGGCGCTCCTCACACCACACGAGGAGAACATTGCGCTCGCTATGATTGAGACCACCCTGGAGGCTAGTAAAGCCTCCGGCACAACCATTGACTTGGAAATGTCCTTGCCATTAAACGGTGTTTCATCAGTCGCCGCCTGCATCTCCACTCATCCCCAATCGGCGGCTTTGGCCAAACGGGTGCTGAAGCTTGGCTGCGACCCAGACAAACAATTCCTTGCATCGTTGGCCTCAGAATCTGGCGAAGAGCCGTCTACTGCCCTATTGTGGGTTCTGGCCCAAAACGATTCCGTCTCAGTTGAAGTTCTCAAAGTCTTGATCAAAGCGAAAGGTACGTGTCGGGAGACTGATGAACTAATGATGCGTGGCTAACTTGGAAGTAGCGAACGTTGACTACGTTGCACCTAAGTCGAGGCTGACTGCATTGATGCTGGCAGCTAAAGCTGGCCGTAGTGACGTGGTGGCATTATTGCTTAAAGCAAATGCTAGTCCGTCGTCTCGGGACCGCTTTGACGCGACGGCGCTGCTATATGCCTCGCGAGCAGGCCATCTCACCTGTGTCGAATGCCTTGTAAAAGCGAATGCCAGTACCAATGATGGCAGTCTTCATGAGGCTGCTCGCAATTTGCATCACGAAGTCGTTGCTGCCCTATTGATAGGGAAACATAGCGCAAACTACCCCAGTCAAGCGCAGAAACACAACGGACACACCGCCTTACAAGAACTTGCGTCTCGCGCAGAAGACAGAGGTGACATGCTACGACTGGAGCAGACAATCAAAGCTCTGGCAGATGCCAAGGCTGATCCTTTATCACAGCATGTTCCTAGTGGCGGGAAGAACTCTTTATTCCTTGCCTTGGAAAACCCGCAGCCACTATCGGTTACAAAGGCACTGCTCAAAGTTATCATGTGGGCCAAAATCAACGACTCAGCCAACGTGTACATTCACTACATGCCGTCTGGTACGAAATGGTACTTTTCTCCAACCATGTACCTTAATGGCGGCTGTTTTGGCGGCAATCCTAAATACGTTGAGGAATTGAGGAGCATACTCTACAAGGCCCAGTGTCAGGATCGATGGTACCCGGAATATGGCCCCTCCGAAGCTCACAAACTGCTTCCTCCAGCTGTGGTGGGCGTTCCTCAGGATATCCAGGACAGGAATGCAAAACGGCTTGCAGATAAAGAGCTCAGAGAAAAACGAGAAAAGGAACACCAAACCAAATTACGATTTATGCACGAAGAGGCGAAGCACAAGGGCCATATCCAAGACATGCACGTTGCCAAGAAGCTGGAGCACTCCTACCGGACGCACCAAGTTGAGGTGATCAACCAAACCGAGAAGACGGAGCTTCAGCACGGCGCCCTGGAGCTGAAGAACGCCATTGTAGCAGCCGGGCAGCAGCAGGCCGAAGCACACAAAGCACGTACCGCAATCATTGACGTGACAACACAACAGGTATCGCAGCAGCTCAAGCTCAACTTCCAAGAGCAACAGAACAAGGCCACAATTGGTAGACAGAAGATGCAAAACTCGCTCACACAAGAAGCCCAGGCTGCCAAGCTCACAAGTCAGCAACGGTCGCAGGCGCTAAAAGCGGCTGATGATCGACATAAGTTATTGGCTGACCAGCAAGCTGCCGCGGCGAGGCTGAAAAACGAGAAGAGATTGCAACAGCAGAAGGGGCAGGCTAAGAAGCAAGACGTGGTATTGAAGGCGAGGGAGCATGGCATGAAGATGGAAGAGATGCTGGCCAAGCAAAGGCTCAAAAAGGAACTGTAAAACGGAGAACTACTCAAGGCTACATCTGAATCCGCTTGACATATGATAACATGAGATATGGACGACATCGGCGCTGTATATTGCTTGGTATTTGCTTATTCTAGTTTTCGGAAATGAAAGATGAAAAAGTATAATTCTCGGAGCAGGAAAAATATGTACAATAGAGGGAAGAATCCCACAAGCACAACTGTGAATAGGATAGCCATTGGGATGACGTTGGCACCTAGCGACCGATAGTAGTGGTCATTCGACTCAAGTCCAATCTGCAATGCCCCTAGAATGACAGTGATAGCGGCAAGGATAAACACCATTGGTCCGACTATACCCGCAAAAAAATGATCATAGTGGCCATGGATTTCTAAATAACTTGTGCCAAAAAGAAGGCTGTGCCAAACGTTGAGCCGTGTCAAACGAATTTCCCCGTAGTGGTAGCGTGGAGCCACATCTCGATCCCGCAAGTTTCTAAAAGCGCATATGAAGACGCACCAGGTCTCCCATGTAAAGGCCTCTGGAATCAGCATCAACTGCAACGCTAGGCGGAAGTCGGACTCATGCACAATAAGCTGGGCATAGGTCCGAACAAACCCCAAAGCTTCGAGGTAGAGCTGGGAGTCCGCCCCCAAACTAAGTCTGAGGTGAGCATTCCAGAACGTCCGGCTGAGAAGGAACTTTGGTAACGGCTTAATTAAAATACGCTTATGGTGCCAGACGAGGTGGTGGTCTGGAAGCTCAGAAATGCATATCTCCCTGCCCTTGACAGCCTGGTGGTGGAGGGGGCTGATGTTACGGGGGCGGGAAACGAGGAAGAGCAATCTGTGCAAGGCTTGCAATCTTGTCGGAGATAGCTCCCGCTTTAGGAAGAGGGCTGTCTCGGTTGGGGTAGATAGGGTGACTGTTGGAAACCCCGGAACCGGCATGGTAGCATCGGGCCCGAGGAGTCCCTCCTCTTCCACAACCAAAAAGGGATCAGCTGCCATGATGGGAATAAGGCTTCAGTGGCTGGTTTGGCGTCGGTAGGAGCGTGGCATGTAACAGGGAGGCGCACCATTGATAAATATAAAGAGCTCTACAGGCACTCAGTTGATAGATCATGCAGTGAGAAAGAGCTTGCAGCGCCCTAAGGAACTGCCGACAGAGTTTCTTGCTTCCGTGTGCATGTTTTACTTCTGCTTCAGGGCCTGCATGGCCAGTCCTTCTGCTTATCAGCTAAGGTGAGCCTCAAATGGCTGGCTACTCTTACCACATGTACACAGTGAACACGTCAACTCTCACTGTGTAGCATCGGCGAACTACTTTTGAATGGTTCAGCAGCCTTATCCGTGATCAATCCAGGAATGCCAAGGCGAGTTTGGCGCCGCCTAATGCAGTCAGCAACGTGCGCCACCCACAGCCCGAGGCGATGCCTGCCTGAGAAGGTATTCGCTGAAGCCTTGATGTGCTTATGCTAGGCAGATGAGTTGGGGCCATTGGCCGGGTGGCGTCCCAATCTGCGGTAAGAGAGCGGCTGGCCCTATTCATGGAGAGGGACGCATAAATCGTGCTAGGCTGAGAATGTTGAGACCGAGCGAAATTTGGGCGTATATGTATCAAGAGTCTCTTTCGCCGTCAACTTCGGACTCGGGTGTGATAGTTTTTTTTTCTCCCCCAGCAAGACCAACGTCTCGCTTCGCACATCATGAGCTCCCAAAAAGCAACAACCATGAGCGTAGCTACATCCAATGCAAAGCCCCCATCTGAAAGCCCATCTACAGGGCCAATCTTGGAGGGTGATTTGCCACTGGACAACGACTCGTCCAAGTCACGTCCAGCCACTAAGGTGCCTGCAGACAGAGCCGACCAGATCAAGCCTCAGGATCTGGGCCTGAAGACGTACCGCGTACCTCCAGAAGGGCACGATACAGAGATAGAGTAGGTCTACCACTTCCTGATTTGCTGATGCAGCCCCTAATTAGTCTTAGTATTGTCGCCGTTCATGGTTTGGGCGTGAATCCCAATACAACCTGGATGCATGGTGCGTCGAGGCGGAATTGGCTCAAGGACTCAACTATGCTGCCATCTAAGCTTCCCGATGCTCGAATTATGAGTTATTGCTATGACTCAATATGGATTGGGGACCAAGCCGTAAGGTCTAGTCTTGAAGGTGTGGCTACGAAACTCTTGAGGAGCCTTGGTGATGAGAGAAAGGTACTTGAAACAAGCTGCGCTGGCTGGCTTCACTGGCACTAATTCCAGTGTCCTACAGGAATGCCCCAATCGACCAATAATATTCGTTGGGCACTGCCTTGGTGGCCTCGTGATGCAACAGGTCAGCCAGGTTGTCAAGCTTCGGACCAAGGCCTACTAACTGTTGTTAGGCATACCTCAGCCTGAAACTGCATCCAGGAGACTGGTCCCACATTTCCACCTCTAATGTCTACGGCATGGTGTTCCTTGGTACACCGCATCATGGTGTCGCTGATGGGACCTTTTCAACGCAAGGACAAATCTACCAGCATATTCTCGCTAAGAACTCTCATGTTGAGACGAACATTTTGCACTCGGTAGAACGCAATAATGATGTTCTTAAGAGTGTGGTGCACAATTTTACTCGGTGTATCCACAACATGACCGATTGCCCTGACATATTTTGCTTCTATGAGCAGAGGGCCACTAAGGTCGGAGCCATTGCTGGCATAAACACAGCACCAGTATGAGATATCTAGCGTTACACCAAGATTATGCGCTAATATCTACTGATAGACATATCTCGTTGATGAAACTTCCGGAACATTGAGCGGCTACCAAAAGGAGGAACTACCTCTCGACCATTTCTGCATGAACAAATTCGAAGACGAATATGACAGCAACTACCTAAGTGTCGCTAGAGAGATTGACCGAATGGCGCAGAAGGCCGTAAAGATGAGAGCCAAAGGTGAGGCAGAGCCCAAAATGCTGCTCCCATTTCAAGGAAATCCGAACGGGTTTGAGTTTGGTAGTGGATTATGTCCTGGCGGCTTCTATCAGCTCTCCTCCAGATTTCACTAAGGGGCCAAGGTCGTTTGCGAATGCCAAGATAGATCATGAATTGAGAGTTTGAATTCCTGGTGTTGGTTTGAGAGGGAGTCTCTAACATTGTGCGTTGATAGACGCGAATTCCGCTGTGGCCAAGAGAAACCATTATCGTTCCACTCCGACGCTTCCAGCACCAATTGCCGCAGAAGATAGATTTGCACCCCGGGATGGATTACTTGACAGGATCTCACGTAGGTTCGAGTCTAGTGGCAGGGTGGCGCTGTATGGTCAAGCAGGAGCAGGGTTAGTGTTCTCCTAACAATGGTCGGCTGTTGTAACTGATGTCACCTAGAAAAACACATGTTGCACTAGAATATGCACGAAAATACCGGAGAGAACATCCTGCTTCCCATATCTTATGGGTCAACTCTGGGACTGCAGAGCAATTCGAATGTTCATACAAGCGGATCGCCGTAGACTGCGGCCTCATCAGAGACGAAATGGATCTTGGAATGGTCATGGAAGCAGTCCGAAAGTTTCTCCGATACGAATCGAGTGGTCACTGGCTCATGATCCTAGATGGTCTTGAGGATGAAGATGACCTCAAGGCGACAAGCGCGATGCATGCGGGAAGATCTCTACTCGAATTCATTCCAAACAGTGTCCATTCCAGTGTTCTCATCACTAGTCAATCGAAGGGATTATCTCTGCGACAGGTCGGACAACTATCAGAGAACTCTATTGAGATGCCGAGTCTCAGCGAGAAGGACGCTTCGATTCTATTGCTCGGGAGAATAACAGAGAACATGGATAGGAAAAGGTGGATCCAAGGGATGATGAAGGTGTTTGACAATCTCCCAATTGGTCTGGTCTTAGCACAGATCTATCAGAAAGAAGTTGCATCGTCTATGAAGTCTCGAGACGTCTTAAAAGCAATTGAAGCGCATTCGGGTGAGAAGCGTCCGGCGGCACGAGCTTGGAATTTGCTCATGGATTTGATGAGAAAACAACACCCAGACTCAGTGAACTTCATGCTCCTGATGGGTATCTTCGACTTGCAAAGTGTCCCTGGAGCACTTCTGGATCGAGCACAGGTTGCAAAGCAGGTACCTATTCTCGAGAGGTATGGAATAGTCGAACCATCCACCGACAAACGCCTCTACCACATCACCAGTGCTATCAGGGTGTGCGTGCGAGACTGGCTTGCCAAACACCCAGACGAAAAGCTTGCAATTGAAGAGCTGGCAATTTCCACAATGTGCGAGCGGTTCATCCCTGAAACAGCCGAAGGTCTTCTGCCATGTGCATTAGCTCTGCTTAGACTTGAGCCGCATTCTCCATCAGGGCGAGAAAAACTGATACAACTTTCCCTTGCAGTTTCTCATCAACTCATTCAACTAAGACGATTTCCTCGGGCCCTTTCGTGTCTTGATATTCGCCTTGCGATCCTCGAGAAGAATCACAGCATCAAAATCAGGGACAAGCTTTTGGTAAAGACCAAAAAAGACATTGAGAACATCAAGCAGGTCATTTCAAAGAGACAGTTTGAAACGGGTTGTCCAGACCACGGAATGCAGGATATGGCCAGTGTAAGAGCCGAGTTGGACAAACTGGCCGCGAGCAAGGATCATGGAAAAGACCAGAAAAATAGTATCAATCGCATCAGCAATTTGGCAGCTATGCAACTTCTACGGCCTCATATGAAAGGATCAGACAGCACAGTCGACCTATACCAGCTTACTCTGAATTGGCACCAAGCAAGAAGAAGCGCAGATCATATGGGCAAGGCACGTCATCAGTACAATCTAGCCCTGGCGCACGAGAGCAAGGGCGACTTCAATAAAGCTGAGAAGTTGTACCAATCTGCCCTTAGCGATTGTTTAAAGGAGAAATCCTGTGAGTCACTAGTACTTAGATTCCGGATCCTCGGCAACCTCGTTTGCTCGTACGGACGGCAAGGACGTCTTGACGTTACAGAAGAGGTGCTGCAGACACTCTTGCCGGAACAAACAGAAATACTGGGCTGGGACCATCCTGACACTCTCGTGACGCGGCACAGCGCCGCTCTTTTGATACAAGAGCGTGGCTCGATCGTGGCCGCAGGAGACGAGCTGCGTCGAATTCTCGATGCGCAAAGAAGCCTGCTTGATCCAGATGACGCAGCTCTGTTCCGGACAGCCTGTAGCTTGGCCTTGAATCTGAGACTCCAAAAACGTCATCCAGAGGCAGAAAGTCTATTTCAAGAAACCTTGAAAACGCAACAACAGGTTCTAGGGAAGGATCATGTTGACACAACCAGAACAAGTCTCATGCTGAAGGAATTGCTACAAGACAATAGATATGTCACTGCAAAAGCGTGAATTAGTCAAGTTAAGCTACTAAAGGAGACATGCTGAGCCGCGAAAGTTCTATAAATCCTCCGATAGGGTTAGGTGTTGGATATGAACGGGCAGTGGAACCCTCGGTCAGTAGGCTAATGATCATGATCGACTTTGCTTGAGATGGCGGACGGCATATATTCATTCCCAAAATAGCCCAAGAGGAGCAAACCAAATGGTGATGAGCCGGCCTGCCTTATTGAACGTCCAGGTGTGGTTCAAACCCGGCCAGTATATCTGTCCCTATGTCACGGCCGAAAAGGGAAAGAGGAAGATAGAACAGCAGAAACGGCTCTCCATGAAGCAACGGTCGTTACACGAGACCGGCGGCCTTCTCCTAGCTTTGTGCTGCTGTCCTAACTTCTGTCCGCCAACGAATGAGCCAGACATGTAGTCCTGACATTGGATACAGCCAAAGAATAGATCAGGTCAATAGGAAGTTATGCACAATGTAGCTGAGAGTCTATAACGTTGTCTGTATGGAGCGTGGAGCCGGAAAAGTCTTGCTGACAATACTAAGACTCGCGAGGGATGTGTCCTAAAGCCCGATAGATATAAACCGCCTACAGTATGCATCTATGGCTACTTAGAACGGTTCTAAACGGCCTCGCTGATCTTGAAATAAATACGTACTTCGATGAGAAAGAGACCTCCAGGAGATCTTCCAACTATATAAGGACATGTAGATGATAGCTGTCACTCGCCAGGACGCTCTAGACCATTGGAGCACCTTCAGCTCCATTAATAGGAAGACCAGTGAGGTTGATAACCCAAACTCAGAGGCGGCAAGATACGTCAACATGCTTCTCCGCAACTACAAGCGCTTTGCTCTACGCGCTGGCCATATATTAAGTTCGTCGGCCAATCATTGCTCAAATTCCTATGTCCAGAATGACCGGCACGTCAACTAACGTTTGCCAACCACAACACGTCAACAGCAGTGGGCTCTCTTGCCCAAAAGCTCCGCTATAAGCTAACATTTCCCTATTGCCAACCTTTTTGTACAATGATCTCGTAGTCTGGTAACTGTTTGTGGGGTCAATCGTGGCGGACGATATTGGAGCTTGAATATCAGATAGCTTGCACCTCCACCGCTGGTAAGATAATGCTGAGACTATTTCTTGTGGTCTGATGCCTGATTAGCGCCGATCCTTAAGACCAAAATAAAATATCTTAGGACTCTGAAAGTTCGAGCTAAGACTGTTCATAATCAATAGATTGCCAATAGGTCAGAGAGGAACGCTACTAGCTCGATAGTTA
>KL659601.1:471193-483811 GCA_000732775.1 Stachybotrys chlorohalonatus IBT 40285 | reverse complement strand
AGTCCGTTACACTTTTTACGCCTTCGCGTAGTTAAGGGGATGTAAATGACAGTTCCAACGATTGTTAATGGTACATCTAGAGATTTTATATCATGACGATTGTTTGGGAGACAGAGACGCATTGTATGATGTGACGTAGTAGAGGCCGAAAAACAACGATAAAAGAACTGTTGCAATTTAAATATATAGATATATATCTGTATATGTGTGTGCCGCTTGGCACGAGACATGCTCATGTCTAGCGAGTATCGAAATATGAATATTTTGCTATCGAGCTTCTCTGCAAGCAGAAGAAGTTCCGACCGTCCAGGAGAACTGCCCGAATTTTGGGATGGGGGGAACGGCACATGTCGGCGTTCTGATTGGGCAACATATCCCCTTGAGTGTGCGGAAGGAGCAAGCTGGTCACTATCAGGGATATCAGCCAATGACCAGCAGAATAGAAAGAGATACTTATACTTTCCACTATATCTCAGATTGGTACTAAGTACTTCTAGCTACTGTCTTAGTACCTCTTTAACCCTCTAGCTAGGTGAACAAGACCGTAGCTTCTGTGTACGTGGGGGTTGATTCAGCAGGTATGGGGCGGATACAAGCTTGCTCCTTCCGCACACTCAAGGGGATAGATCACCACTCCGCGGTAAAGTACCGGTACATCGAGGTTGTCTAATTACACAGACTACAACTTCTTAAGGGGTCCCCAATCATTCAGTCCGTCACTCTAGGGCGTAATAGATGCGATGTCCCAACGTTAATGACGGTCACGGCACTTACTTCATCACACTTTCACAAATATCTTAAGCATTTCATGGAGTTCGATCATGGTTATCAAGCCTTCTAGCAGCATGATTTGAGGGTTTAGGGAGTATGTACGGTGGTGTTGCATTCAAAGATAGTTGATCCTGAAGCCGACGTCTGTAGATAGAACACTAGGCAATGGCGCGGTTGGCTTTTTTGTTTGCCTTACATTCTCAGACCTTGTAGTACGGTCCAAGCTGAAGGACTCCTACGCTCACTCCTGGTATTTGAACTATAACCCCTCCTAGACTCCTAGGGACTGATTCCTGTTCCTGTGGTGCAACTGCTACGTCCGTGATACAGCCCTCCCACCCCTCCATACGAATTAGTATTGTGAGTAATGCATGTATTTAACCTAGATATATACAACTAGGGACATTTCGCTGACTGCCTTTCTGTGATGAAGTCCAAGCCGGAGGCGCATAAGTCCATCCATGCATATGGATCTGAGCTAATGAAATAAAGTGAAGGAGTTTTATTTGACATACGCCGGAAAATAGAATGCTGGAACCGTTTAGTTGTTTTGTTGGGCGGACCAATTGCTCACGGTAAAAACGGCATTTTGGCCAGTAAAGGGCTCAGTGCCGAATTGGTAGGCTACGCCGCCTAGAGTCAGCAATGCTTCCCATAATAGAAAGTATCTTCTTTTACATACTGATGAGGTACTGCGAGTCGGCAGGGTACGCGCGGTTATACTGCAGGTACGTAAAGAAGTCCTTGACGTTTCCGCTGAAGTAATTCAATTGCCAGGGTGACACGAAGCTATAGACCTGCATGGCGCCGTTGTAGCCGTAATAGAGGTTCCACTGCTGGCCGGCAACATTGACTGTAGCAACTTGGTTGCCAATAGGGTAGACATTGCCAAGGCGTCCAAGCCTAGATACCAGTATTAGCCCGTCTTTTTCCATTCAGGAACGATTTAAAAGCTGTTCTTTATAGTCCTACTCACCAGATCATAAGCTCATAATCTCCGCTGCTGGTAGAGTGATTAGGGTTCGAAGCCGTAAATAGGTCATAGGCCACATTAGCACGGATGTTGTTGCCCTGGTAGTTCCAAGAGACTGTTGTAGGAAGGGACCCAATCCAAGAAACGATACGCTTTGTGGGGATTTGGCGACCAGAGTAAGGATACGACTTGACATTATTATCGCCACCAGACCAATTCCAGTTGACTCGCCAGCCAACACCGTTGGAAGACGAATAGTCGATGTAGGTACACTGGTTGCCTTGACCAGAGTTGCGTCCCCACATGTTATTGTTGAACTCATAGCCGTTGGATGAATGATAGGAGTATTGGTCGCAAAGCGACTGGGCAAACGCCAGAGGCGAGAGCGCAACGACAAGAAATGCCCCGACCTTCATGTTTGACAGCTAGCAGGCTTGAACCTTGTTGACGATGATCAATTGAAGATACTGTTCTGGCAAGTTGCTTCATCTGGCTCTGTTCGTCTGATCGCCAGATAGATCCCAATGTACTTATAGCAGCTTCAGAGCTCGAAGCCATCTTGTGTTTGAACGGAGCCTTGACCCCATGAGGCATGATGTTCGGTTGACTATGTCCGTTTCCAAAGGGGTTCATCCAGGGGAATGCAACATCTCGTTGGCTTAGCACTCGGGGCCCATGACCAAAGGTAAGCGGTTACAAACAATGGTGCATGACACTGGGTGTGTCATATGAATGACTATAGTACTCCATCGGAGCATTCTGTCTTGGTCGACTGAAGGCCATCACTTGGTGGTTGGTTATTTGGCTAGCTGCGGTTGCCCTCAACTTGCTAATCGCAGCCAAGATTCTCCACCTGTTGCATGGTGTTTCCTTGGCAATGTGTTTCTATGAGCTTGCTGTACCTTAATAGCTCATCAATTTATAAATTAACTGCATGGCCCGGGGGGGACCAATCTACAGCCACAACGAATCGCAAGTCTAAGCAGCATCCCCATTAGGAAGTGGACCTCAGGCCATGCACAAGGGTTTTCGGGCCTTTGCTTCAGCATTAATCTATCTATCGGAGCGAACCAAACTTTGGTTGAGTACGCAATAGCACTGAAATGGCAATGCATAGAAGCAAGGGGTCAGCATCACTCGCTTGATTAGCGCGCTTATAATGAAGGTTTCGGTTATGGGGCCTTGGGTACTGAAGTCTGGTTCGGGCCGATCCGGGTAGTGTTAAGACCGTCGGAGGGCCGTTGAACGAGAAACAGACTCTTCTTGAGGTCTAAGAGAAGCTATCATATATAGCCTAATGGATTTGTACTCTAATAGATAGAGTGTTGTAATGAGGAGAAAAAGCGCCTAAAAACATATAACGGACCCTGCCTAAGGATGCGATCAAAAATGTAAAATGTCGAGCAATTGGCTGTGACCTTGTACGATTGGCGCAACTCATATAAAATGTTGAGGTTGAACAAAATGGTTCCACTGCAGTGTGACATCCTGATGGGTAAAAGCCACAGGTATCCTTCATCTAAGTCTTTCGGACGCATGCATTCGATCTATCATAGCGCACAATAACTGTCAATGACTTTTGCAAAACTCACACAGGCTGAGAAGAAAGAAGGACTGGCAAAGTTTATGAGGTACTAGAGCTCAACCCCAGTAAAAAGCACATGGCTTCGTCTGCCATTATCCGCGACCTCAATATTCGTCAGGCCCGCGGCTTAGTTAATGTTTTCTTTGCAGAGCCCTCGCACAATCTCAACCAGCCTGTTTCTCGTGCTCCTCTCATCAAAGACTTGCCCATGGTCAAGGTTCGGAAACCACAGCACCTCCAACTCGTTTCTTTCCCGAGTGCCTTCCATCCGGTTCCCAGTCCCCAAGGCCCAATTATCCGAGCCTGTCAAATACGCCCGGATTGATTTCGTGTCAACTACTATGTCTTTGCCAGCCAAGACCACAGTCGCCGGACGATCTTGAATGTCTTCCTTCCAAAGCATGTTGTCAGCCCAAAAGAAGCGGCGGAACAGTGTATGAGAGACACCGATGTCCTTAGAGCCAAAGTAGGAGAGCAGGTACTCATTGGCGAGACTTGGTTTTCGCCATATCTAGAGCTTCTGAGGTTAAATCCTGTCATCGATGCAGGGGACCAGGCTAGCCTACAAAATTATATGCGACATCGGGAAGATGAAGTAGAAATGATACTGGGTCGACAAATAATATTGGGCCAATCATCTGTGCTATCTCTGGGTTGTGTAGAAGATGTGCGGCAACCACGCTTCCGTATCTTCGTATCGTCAATATCGATATCAGTAAATAGTGCAAGTGATAATTACCACGAGGGGACACTAACGAATGTGACACCAGGACAAACTTATCCCATCCATGTGCCTTCAATGCGTGACGGACCTCCTCACACATTTCGTTTTTCAACATTGCTTCGGCTGTTATCCTAGAGCTTATCGACAAGATCTCTACAGCAATAATCCCCACCTGGCCGTCCGAGGGATCCCTACCAGCTTGGTCATTGAGGTCGGCCAAGAAGTTTATATATGGGTAGAGACCAATGCCAATACCGTGGATGAATAGTATAGGAAGCTTTGTTTTAGACGTGTGAGGTCGGTGCCAGTAGGTGAGAGCCTTCGCAGGTGACCTATAGGGACTGAAGAGAGTGAAGGGACGCCAGGGAAAGGTTGCGAAGAACCGCCAGGATGACGTCCGGTGGAAATTAAAGTTGTAATATAGAAGAGAAAAGGATGCTATCGTATCAACAAAGAACACGCACTATGGAGAGGATGAGCGGAGTCAGTAAACGAAATTCCGTAGACTGGTGCTTTTCTTCACAGCTAATGTGGAACTCACCAGATACCACGTCAAGCTCCGATGCGACATCTCTACTTTGTCGAGGGTCAATCTAAGGCATTTGGCGTCTCCGCGGCCAGGCTCAAACTTTCTGCCTAGTAACCTCTCCATCTCTTCGATATACTCTTCCACTTCCTCGTCATAGGCCGGATCGTGCTGTCCTGTGTTTAAGAACGCCCAACGAAAGAATTCCTTGACATTCTCCAGCTTAATCTCTTCCTCTGGTGCGTCCCGGAACCATTTTCTTAGGTACAAGACCGGGTCGGGGATGTTGCTGTGACATCGCCGGAACAACTTGCGGCGATCATCGCGGCAGGGCGGGATGGGATGCCGTGCGGCCCTTTGAAGGTATCGTTTATACGGGAGGTAGGCTGCGAGATAAAAGATAGCCTCGAGAGCCAGCCACCCCTGTAAGATGCACGGGGGCTGGAACGGAAGGCGGACAAGCAAGCTGACAAAAGAGTAGAGAACGCTGAGGGGTGCGACCATGTGCAGGAAGAATATGCATATCCGTATGAAGAGATAATCCCATATGGATGTTCCTACCATGGCAGAGGGAGGTATGAGGCAGCCCAAGCGTGTTGTTCGGCGGTGCCTGGAGCATTTTGTGCTCACGGAAAATGGCAACACTTATGTTGCTGACGTTGAGATCTGTTGGTACCAAGTCAGAAGGAATTTGTTGGGGACCCCCCACTTGCCATTCTCCCACATAAAATCCGGGTTGCGCCAAGCATGTGCAAATACGACAGGAGAATGAACAGGCGTGTAGGAAATGGGTATGCCAATTTATAATGGGGTCATCTGCCATGAACTCCCTGGTCAGTGGTTTCATGGTACCGAGGTTTGATGCACATGGAACATTTATGACGTCAGGGCCACAGTACTATGCTCCGAGTCGCAAACTACTATTACCATCCAGCTAGGATACTGTTCATCGCAGAGGTTCGCTGTCGTATTAGCTCCTGGAGGTGCTGGAGGAGTTTAGAAGGTATGAATATGGGTTGCATCTTTTATTGCCAGCGAGCTGGTCGGATCTCCCTAACATAGCCTCGGTTCTAGCTGATGATGTAGGGTTTAGTTCGATATCCGCGGCCCTCACGGATGCATGCGTGCGCGAGCTGTAGGAACACATAGCATAGTAATGATTCGGAGGAGGTCGAAAGTAAGAAGACAATGCAATATTTTTTTTGTCCCTTTGGCCCCCCATGTTAATCACCCACTAGGCGCTTTTCTAGCATTTTCACTTGGTTCCTATGAGACGTCCGTACCCGGTTTGAGGCGCAGTCATGATTTGTGAATCGAATGCAAGCTCCTGTGCCCGAGTACCGCTACCTGAGTACCGCTGCCTGTGCGAATGATTGCCTCTATCTCTATATTTAGGAGGAGTTTTAGAAACGGATCAAGGGCATGATTGGTGTAACAACGGTGAACCAAATCAGCCAACGTCCCCTGCTACATATTCTGACACTACTAATCCGTTAAATATGCTCGTCGAATAGGGATTACCCTAAGTCCTTTTTTTTTTACAAACTACTAGTATAAACCGATTTTATAGCATGCTAACACTAACGCGTCGATACCATTCCTGATTGGCCATTCTGTAGTTTCAGCTGCCTCGCCATCATGTCTTGGCAAGTGCTCAGCTGTGTGGTGGCGGCCACTATTGCCTGCTCAGCTGGGCTTCTATCAGGCAGATTAATTGGGAATATGTACGGCTATCGAAGCGCAGGCTAGCGAGATTTTAGGTATGCAAATTGTACCTATAACAAAATCTAGTATAAAGATGGAAAGTAAAGACCGAACTAGCCTTTCGCCCGTCTTTTGCGTCATTCTCACTCCTCATCTGACGAGCTACGTGAGAAGGCCTCATTCTTCTAGTACTGACCAGGGTCAAAATGGAGACGGATAGAGGCTGGAAAGTTTCTTTCTTCGTCATTCTGGCATCCATTACCGAGCTCGGTCTCTCCGCTACTGTTGTCACCCAGGCTTTTGGCCCATATCGAGATGCTGCCATATGGACCTTGCTAGTTGTGCGTCCACGCATACCCCCACAAACATCCTCGGGTGCTTAACTGTGAACTAAATCCCATTTTGAAGTCGCTTGTTAGTATAGGTCTCTTTGGATGGATCATTTCACAACTCCCGGATGGCATTCTCAGCAGCAAATCGCCGTCTACGAAGACACACCTGGCAACCAGTCTGGCGTTGATCTTATGGTTCACCGCTTTCGTGGCTCTGCTTGCAACACATGTCCAGACAGGTGGCGGCGGGATGGATAACAAACAAAAACGACGTCTTCGCGCACCTGATTCCAGTCCTTCTCGTCGCAGTCGGCTAGGACCAGTCATCGATGGCGCAGTTGCTCTGGGCGAGTTGGAAAGCATTAGCATTGCATGTGATGCTTTTGCTGGCTTACACTTGTGAGGCCGCTTTGCATTTGGCATTCTGTCGACTCGGGAGAATTGATTGCTAATCTGTGCCGGCCAGTATATGCGTCCTTTGGGTGCTTTGGTGGGGGGTAAAATATGAGAGGTATTTGGTGCAGCAGAAGAATCACCAGGATGATATACCGTTGACTTCAGAGACACAGCATACAGTGTAAGCTTTGCAAGGGTTTTCATTCTTGAATCTAGTGTAATCTTTGGCTATGGCAGGATCTTGTATCCAGATATTTGGAAGCGCAAGTGTTATTGTTACATTAAATTACTGTACTAGCGGCAACAGCGAAATTGAGCCAGATCATGATTGCAACTGCAAGAAAATTGAACCCATCGTATTTGTCACTGATGATAGCTATCTGTAGAAACTTGCCACAGCTAAGAGTGTCTTTAATCACGCTATTATGACCGTAGTAGATAACGTCGGAGATCTCCATGGCCTCGACGTTCTTGTCAGAAAGCTCAACTCTCAGTCTGGCCGGATTGTATCACCTGCTGCCCCTTGCTGAATTTAGAGGCAAGCATCACTCTATAAGTTGGGTGTTCCCACGCCTCCGAATCCATTTCTTGAAGCCTTCACACTAGGTACCACGAATTTCTCATCTGCGCAACGCCGTAAATGTGCCACTAGCCTCTGCTCCAAACTTCCCTTTCATTCCTGACTGCCAGACACCGGTACACCACGCTGCTCTCTGTTACCTGGTTGTCAAACATTCTCTGTAGAATCACACCGATTTCTGCCCCAAAATAACCCCACTCCAGGAGCATTAAGCAAGTATTGACTTCCTCCATCGAATTCGTCCCCCCATCAAAAGCAATCTGGCACGACCGCCAATTACCCCTCAAGTCAAGGTCCCACGCGAGCCTCCTCACAATGCGTCGAGCACCCGCTCTACCAGAGGCAGTCACCCGGAATCGCTCCAACAGAACACCGCAGTAGCCGCTGTACATCATCCCAATGTTGTGGCCCTGAGTAACGCACTCCCATAGTCTATCTCTCTGCAGATCTTGCCACCCAAGACGTAGCGCAGTCTCAAATGCATGCCAGACACTCAGTGTGTACGAGACTTTGATTTGTGCTTGCGTTCGCCGTTTGAGCAGCGGGAGTAGCGCATACACCTTGTCCCGCTTATCGTAGCAATCTTGTTGACCAAAGGCATCGAATGCGTGGTAGAAGGACAAACCGTCCTCTGTGGTTGTGGAGGAGAAGCCTGCTAAATCGCCCGCGACGAGGTCAGGGCGCCTACTAATGTCTGCAGAGTACCGCAACTTCAACAGATTGCGGCCCTCTTGTCCTTGTAGCATGTCGATGGTTCGGTTGAGATCATTTTCAGCCTGTCTCGCTGCGATGGCAGCCTCGGGTCCAAGTGCAGGCATGCCACGCTGCACAACTCCTCGCGCTTCGACCTCCCTGCTGACGAGACTTGGGAGATACCCCGCGAGAAGATGCCCCTCGAACGCCTGGCGACCGCATACGACAGTCCATCTCCGTGGAGCAAGAAGAACCTCTGGTACGATCCACATTCGGGTCCAGTACATGTCTCGACACAAAATGCCGAATGCATAGAGATCGTCATGGGTCCACGAGGTGAGTGAAAAGATTTGGGCAACATCAGAGGAGGACATTGTCGTTGGGCCGCCAGAGACCGTTGCTCGTGGTCCATTGGTCAACTTGGAATTCAGCGTCCGGAGCATGCCATGAACTTGCCGTTGCATGTTCTCGTCAGAGCAGTATGGCTGGCCGAGGTACGTGATGACCTGTTCTGCGCTCCTGTAGATGTCTGCCATCTTGGGGACCTGTGATGCCTTCTCGATTGGATCCAGTTGATTGATGCATATTGCGTCGATGAATATCGGTATAGAGCAGTCAAATTGCAGATCAGCCTCGTCTCCCGCTCTACTCCAGGCGAGGGCGTCTTGCGTGAATTCGAAGAGTTTACGGCGGATCCAGAATTGTTGGTCGTCCACCCAAACAAGCTCGATATCTTCAGACGAGTTCGCGGTCCCCCAGCGGTATGAGAGAGCATTAAATGCTATATTGTCCAGATCGGCAAAGAATACGACGCGGAAATTGAAGGCATAGTGCCCTCGGCGCTGCGCGGGCTCGAGGACAACAAGTCGCAGCTGTCTGGAGGGGTCGATGGAGGGATGGATGAATTGGTTTTCTTGATTACGTACTTGATCTAAGTTTAAGCACATGACGTGCTGAAATAGATTTTCAGTAATGACCTATCTTGAAAAGTGAGTGGTTGTCAAGAAAGAGGAGATAGGGGGTTCGAGGTGATAATGGTTAGATTGCCGTTGTGGTGAAGTCATCACCACCGTGGAGCTGTGAGCCTAATCATCAAGGCTCTGGTCCGGAGCGGGTCGATCTTCATGCCTATTCGGCTGTGCACTGGCAGTGTTGAGACCGAGGCAGATAAGGCGACTGAAAGGACAAGGAGACGGGGTCATTGGTCAGGCTAGTCAGTCAGGTGGATCATTTAGCGCCCGTATTCCTGTTTTGTAATTATCCAGCTGAGTGCGCTACTAAGACGTCTGTCCACTAGATGGAGCCCCCAGCGTCCAATCGTCTCTCAGCCGGGTACAAATACGTCACAAGCACAATGCTAGTCTTTAATGGGCCAATTCACAGCCTTCAACTGGGCTTTGGCCCGCGCCCCTCGCAGGGCTGACACTGGGGCCGATTCAGTCGCACATTAAACCCTACCCTTGTTCTCGCAGATGTCTAGCACAGTCTGCCTTGTGACAGACGACGGCTGGAGACAGTTAAATCATACGGAATTCCCTTGCTGGCACCCGTGCTATGCGGTGTGCTTTACTCTTCGAGGCCCTCGGCTCGAGTCAAACTAGCCTACTGCCTTGCCACTTGGCAGATGGTGGCGCAGATATCGCGACCGTAGCAGTGTCAGTGCCGCTTGTGCCTTCCACCCATTTACCCAGAAACCGGTCCATGAGGGCACACCATTCAACAGGCTAGACACCCTGTGGCCGAGACGATGCAGAAATTGCAGAGGGGCGTAAACTAGGAACAGCCAGAGTGCTATATTCAAGGAACCTCCCTAGTCAAGGCCCAGTCTCGATCCATTGGGCTAAACCCAACTAGAGGTCACCTTTTCCACTACAGTACCTGTCAGCCGGTAGTTCCTTCATGCGGGCTGGGCTCGCTAAATGCGGCCGTAATAAGGCGGTGGGAAGATGAGTTGGTTCTCCAGCTGAACCCGAGAGAATGTGGCTGGGATTAGATACGCGACGCAATAACTTTAGTGCGGCCGCCAAAACCCATGGGACTGCACAATCAACAGCAGAAAATCGCGTTGTCGCAGTCGCGGTTTGTGTGCCATCATCCATCGCCCCAAGACGGAGATCTGGTGAATAATGCGCAATGTGCCTCGAGAATGCAGCCAATCGTCTGATTTGGAGATTTAGAGAATGATCCAGTCTGGCCCGGGTTGCTAGGGCCCCGCCCCATTGCGACAGCCATGCGTGGATTGGAGTGGCTTTATCGTCATGGATATACCTTCGAGGGCAACCTTGGAAGGTATATCTATGGGCCCCTTCGATGGCCGGATAGCGTTCGTTTGATCAATCTGCTGCCCGGAGACGCTGGATCCAGGGTCCAATGCGAACTCTTCACGACACGACTCAAACGGGCTCCACCGTTTCGAGCATTGTCCTACTGCTGGGGTAGTCTAAGCTGCACGCAGAGCATCAGCTGCAACGGACAAGAGTTTGAAGTCACTGCAAATCTGCACGACGCCCTGAGACGCCTGCGACAGCCCCACGAGCCCCGAACGCTGTTCGTCGATGCAATCTGCATCAACCAGCGTGACTACGCGGAGCGTAACAAGCTACTGCTGCTAATGAGGCACATCTACCAAGCAGCAGAACAGGTGGCCGTGTGGATCGGAAGGGATACGGAAACCATAATTCTCGTCAAATCTATGTTAAGCAAGCTAGGCGAGCTCGGGAGAAAGAAGATGGACCGCGGGGTTCACCCGGGGCTTACCACGGCAAATCTACGTGCGCTTGGGCTACCAAAGCATCCATCCCCAGACTGGAGCGCCCTTCGTTACTTTTTTCGCCGGGCCTGGTTCCAGCGAGCATGGGTAATCCAGGAGGTCGTCAACGCGTCCGACTTGGAGGTGTTGTGCGGCGACCAGTCTCTGAGCTGGGATGATATCGTGGATGCGGCGCGATGCATTACTGACAGCACCATGTATGCCACGACGGACACAGCGCACATCTGCCAGCATATTTGCTTCATTGATCAGTGCCGACGGACGTTTGGCCGCAGCGGCAGCGCCAATCTGCAGCAGCTATCCCTTCTTCACTTGCTCCATGGTAGCAGGCGTTGCGATGCAACCGACTTAAGGGATAAGATCTACGGGCTGTATCCTCTGATCGCGTCTCAGCATGAGCTTCCGGCGCCTGACTATGCCAAGCCCGCTGATGCGATATACCGAGAGACGGCGGCCCACATCATCCGTCAAACGGGCAAACTCGACGTTCTCGGGTTTGCTGGGGCAGCTCGACACCCTAGGACACGACATCTCGACTTGCCCTCCTGGGTTCCTGACTGGCATATGCAAGATCGGGCTAGACCTCTGGTTGGCATGTTTTCCAGCCAGGCCCTCCAGGCCGATGTCCGCTTTTCGAGTAGCCTGGACTCCATCACCATCAAGGGGGTCATTTTGGACGAAGTCGTGTCCATATCGGATACAATCCAACCCTTTCAAGGCTCCATCGATGGGAGTTGGGTTGATAGGATGTTGCGGGATTGGCCAAACGGTAGAGAACGTTTGGAGCCAACGGGTGAAGAGGTCGACATTGCTCATATAGGGTTTCATTCACCATTGTCGCATGACCATAGCTCCGTCCCGACACCCACACCCATGCCCAAGAACCTTGATGCGGGCGACGGGAACACGATGCGGGACAATGCCGTAAAGATTCTTTATGCGCGGCGTGTTTTTAGAAGTAGCCGCGCGTACTTAGGGTCAATATCTTCATACGCCACGATTGGTGATAAAATCGTCTTGTTCCGGGGAGCTGGGGTTCCGTTTGTCGTTCGACCGACAGGTTCGGGGGCTTATAAGTTGGTTGGGGAGTGCTTCCTATCGGGATTCTTGGGAGACAACTATTTCACTGACGCCGAGGCAAGTTGTGAAATTAAATTGGTATAGAGTATTGGAATCCCATTGACTATACACTTGATTTCATACTTTTGCTTGACAACTTGGGCTTGAAGATCTGGATTATCTCCCTATCGGTAAAGGGCTACATTCCTAGACCCTCCCGAAGCTGGATCTGCGTTTCAAGGCTAGCCATATGGAAAGGATTGTTGACAGCCTCAAGCAGCCTCAAGCAGTTTGTCCCAGAACTGACTACCGGTTTTCTTCATTTCAATAACCTATAAAGTCCATAGAATTGTAACGGCTAGGTCGGTGTGACGGGCCAAAACTACCTCAGGGTTTCAGCGTTGCTCAGATCGAGCCGTACGGATTAGGGCCGTTTATAGCTAGGGATCATCATCAGGATCATTGCCATCATCATCTTGATGATAATTATCAATTTTGTCCCTTC
>KL659601.1:413036-471083 GCA_000732775.1 Stachybotrys chlorohalonatus IBT 40285 | reverse complement strand
ATGGCCGAGGTCCTCAACGGGGCCTCTGACCCGTGACACTTTTTAACACTTTTCAGAGCACCTTTTTTCTCGCTTCTTTGAGGGCACTCGTCTCTGGCCTCGATTGACCAAATGCTTCATTTATGTTTAGCATTGATGATCAGGCGCCGATCGTACAAGATCGCAACCCGGTTACCCGACATTTTACATTCAGATCATATCACTGGGGGTGGTCGATTGGATGTACGTATAGACGTCTTTTCTCCTCATCACAACGATAAGTTTGAAACTCGTCACGGCCCGTGATAGCATGGGTCCTCTGAGAGCTATAGCATCAGGCCATTATCTACCGATTTTCATAGGGCTGACACTTGACCGATTCAGCCGATTCAGCCGCACACAGACCCCACTCCAGCGCCTCCGTTACGATAGTCAACTAGTCGAAACGCTAAAATCGTACGATATTAGCTAAATGTCATATTATTGATGCCTTGGTGCTATTCACTAGTTTATCCGGCAATTAGGCACCGCAGCTATATTTTGAATTGGCTAAATATAAGGGAATAAAAGTATATTCTCTTAGAGAAGTAGGTGAAAAGGTAAATAGAAGAGGAAGAAAAGAAGAAAAAACTTGGGAAATAAGTTAAATAGGTTATAGAATAATAATCTTAATAGGAAATGTTAATTATAAATAGCTTAAAGATAAAAAGAGCTTTAGAGTTAAAAATAATTAATTAAAAGTTTATTACTTTTATATCTATAACGCTAACAAGATATCATAAACTAATCTTAATAAACTTTTCCCCTTAAAACGAGATAAATATGATTTTACATCTATAAGTATAAAATACCTATAAGCACTATTTGTTATTTCAAGTTGGATAGTTCTTATGGAAGTAAACGGAGACTCAAGTATATATACTCCCGTCAGTCACTTTCTTCCTTTTTTTTTTTTTTGGCTCCGCATTTCAGCCATCACGTTCAGCGCTGCATTTCGACTGCCCTGCCAATCGCTTGGAACGAATAGAACAGTCTTTGCACAGGGCTACGGGAACATCCCAATCACAGGGTTGGCAAACAGATCCACCTTATAGAGGGTTACTCGCAAAAGTTAGCCGGAAGGTCAAAAGATGTCAATGTGCAACTGACCAGACGATGGACCCTACGCAGCTTTTAGGCATTGACCTGCAGTCCCCGGGCACATATGCCATAGGAGGTCCTCCAAGCTACCCGTTTGCGAAGTCTGCAATTTCAATTATTGACTTGCGTATTGATGGGATTGGTAAGCACACCGTCCACTAGCCATTAATCATATGGAAGACAATGCTGAACCATGCGACGACGCTCGCCAGCGAGGTTCGACAATATAGATGACATTGGCTACAAATCCGACTTCAAGGTACTGTGTGATTTCTACCTGACGGCATCTAAGTTGGCTTATGAAATGATATCAGGACCAAGAATACCGCGAACGGGTATTGTAAGCTTGAAGAAAGCCACAGTCGAGGATCATGACTTGGATTCGCTAATACCGCGAGCTAGATGCATTCCGTGGACTCGGAATTTACAGATGCAAATCTCTCCATCGCTTTTCCAACTCATTTGCCAGGAGTACGACCTTCCGATAGCATTTCAATACGCACTTCTCTCTCGGGATAAAAGCCTAGAGTCTACCAAGGGATGCTTCTTTGTCAAAGATAACAGTCGGCGATCTGACCGATTCTGTGAGTCTCATCAATCATCATTGACATTTGAGCCATGTAGAATTAATTGCGCAGACGTCTTTCACAAGCTTCAGATCGCGTTCAACGCGACACTTGCCATATGCACCATCTACGATCATGTTGATGACACAATATTCCATCTGGTCATTGGCAAAGTAGCCTACCTTCAACCATGGGGCGACCGAGTAGGCGCTTTGCGAGACTTGCCGGAAACCCGCAATCCATTTGGAATCCACATATTGCTCTTACACGAAACGTATGTGGGGACTCTCGGAGACGCAAGAGAAGACCGAAGGGTCCTCGTAGGCCTGGTGGGAGTACCAAATTCTCATACAGTAGGGCGCACGGTCTGACTTTACATACGCAGGAGAACAGCAATCCCCTAGGAGAAAATGCGGATAATCCGGATGAGGGGATCAAGGTCCTACACAATCTAGCCCAGACACACCATATAATCCTGGAGAACCTCGCAAATATTGAGCAAGCTCTTGACTTCCTCGACTCAGCGATGGACCAGCTTTCGAAGTCTGGATATCCGATAACGGCCCAAGCCATCGACACCGACAGGCAACTCCTCCGCTACATACGATCAGCATGTTTACATTCTAAGAGATGGGTTTCGAACTATAGGGATCGGGTAAACATTCAAATCAACCTCGTGAGTTCGATTATTATATTACCAAATGAACCTTCCTTAATTACTAAATTCACAGGCTTTTCACCTATCGCAACAACAAGACAATCGAATCAACGCCCAACTAGCGGAGGATTCTTACCGCGAAGCCTCCGCCATGACTACCATTGCCGTGGTGACGTTATTCTTTTTACCGGGGACATTTATTTCGGTGCGGCTCTTCCCAAGGCCCTACGCACTCAATATAGCGTGGTTTTATCATAATACTGATTCTTTTACCTAGGCTATCTTTGGCATGGTATTCTTCGATTACGCTTCGGACGAGAATGGGGCGGGCAGCATACATACGTCTGGCTACCTTTGGTGGTATTTCTTGTCTTCAGCGCTTGTAACAGGCACTGTTTTTCTAGCCTGGGGATATTGGAAGAGAAACCGTGAGAGGCAGTACTTGGAGCGTCATAAACTGCAGAAGAAGAAGGAGACAGGAGAGGGCCGCAAATAGCCTGCTCAAAGACATCCCATGATACCTGAAATAGCTGACCCTAATAGTAGCTGGGGATATGATAGAATTTGAGAATCTAGTACGCGCCCTTGGCAACACCCTAACGTTCATTCCGAGATGCCGTTAGGCTCACATCTGCGTTTTGCCTTGAGGGATCCTCTACGTCTAATTTGGCATTCTCGCTCTGCTAAATCAAGGAATGGAATATGATCATCTACCCAGGCGTGCGTCGAACGCGTGTGTGGATGTTCCTTTGATCGTGCGTCTGTTACGCCGGCGTTTCCTCTATGCGGAAGTCTCTCTCATCATCATCGGCACTGCATCGTAGCCAAGCTGGATCAGGCCAGCCGTACTTCTTATAGACACCGTTAGGTAGAAGCGGCATTGAGATGGACCGCCACGTCACCGCATCTTTTCCGGGCTGACCGTCGTCGTCGCCTCCACCGTTCCTGTCAGGCTGTACCAACTCACGGCCAGCACTTAGGGCTTCCGGCCACGGCCCAGAATGTTTTATGCGTTGTCTCTGAATTTCAAGTCCATTCAAGCCGGTAAAAATTGCTACCCGAAAAACGATGTTATGAGCCTCGCATACATCGCAGCAGCATCTGTCTAAAAAAATTCAAAGTTCAGGTTCTGGCGCCTAGAATGCTCGCGTTATATTATTTCACTACTAACTCTGCCAGCTTGCGCACTACTAGATGCTCGTTGTCGAAGCTGTTCATGACGGTAGGCTGGCAATGTAAAAGCGCGCTCCCTTCAGCCACCGTGTCCCATTACGGCTCCGGGACGCCTTGAGAACAAGATAAGGGATTATCAGCACCCTGAGCCCTTATAGTCTTGAATAACTCTCAAAGATTTTAAGTCCTTCTAGTTATTGATTTTATCAAATTTCTCGATTATTTTCAAGAGAACAAGAACATTTATTTCACTCCCTTTAGGGCTATTTAGCTAATGCGCTGTCGAAAATGTCTATTGGTGGCGAATTGCGACGTCGGAGCTTTTTCTGTGGTCACCACTAATGAGTACCTTGATGGCCACGAAGCGACCCCTCATTCTATGAAGCTACGATTCGAGTACCTAAACCTTCACTTTGCGCAATTCCCGGCTCCTCCATCATTCGTACATTGCGGTAATACCACGCAGAGTTCAACAAATCTGCCTACAACGGCCAAGCATCTTACTAAGCAAGCATGTCCCGTCCATCAGCTACATGGACTCGGCTCACGTCGAGCAATCGCCTGCAGCGATCTTCACACGCGCTTTCCGTTGTCGAATCCAAGGCCTTCATCTTTGGCGGTGAATTGACACCCCGCCAGCCTGTAGATAGCCAACTCGATGTGATTGACTTAAGGGTGTCGGCAAACGGTTAGAAATCCCAATTCATGTCGGCTACCGACCTGTCTGATCAATCTCATGCAGCTACAGTCGAGACACTTCCCGCCCCATCTCACGTGCCCTCGCCCCGTGTTGGCACTGCCAGCGCCGTGCTGAATGGCGACATTTACATCTTCTCGGGCCGCGGTGGGATCGCCATGGATGCAATCGACGAGGGTGGGAAGCTTTGGCGATATTCACCGTCGGAAGCCGCATGGTCCGTCGTCGAGCTTGCCTTTCCTGCTAACCCTGCTCCTGCTCCCCGAAGCTACCACGCCATGACTTCCGACGGGATGTCTAAAATTTACATCCACGCTGGCTGTCCTGCCCAAGGCCGTCTTTCCGATCTGTGGGCCTTTGATACCCATACCTGCAAGTGGAAGGAACTGCCGCCTGCCCCAGCACCGCCGCGCGGTGGCACATCGATCACATTTTGTGGCGGTAAGATCTATCGTATGGGTGGGTTCGACGGAAAATCTGAACAGGGTGGGAGCATCGACGTGTATGATGTGGACAAGGAATCGTGGAAGAGCGTTGTATTTTCAGCTGGACAAGATGGTCCCGAGGCTCGAAGCGTGGCGGCGCTCCTTGTCGTCAAGGTACGAAACAAGGACACGCTAGTTACAATGTTCGGTGAAAGGGATCCGTCGGCGCTAGGTCATGCGGGGGCTGGCAAGATGCTGGGAGATGTTTGGGCATTTGATATTGAGGAGAAGGTATGGTGTAAGGTCGAGGTTGAGGGGGAGGCCCCTGCGCCGAGGGGCTGGTTTGATGCGGATGTCATGCGGTCCAGCCATGGCGATGCAGTAATTGTTCATGGGGGTTTGGCTGAAGATAATTCGAGGCTTGGAGACGTGTGGAAGCTGGTGATTGTGTGATTGCTCCTGTAGGTCATTTCCATGTCGGAGTGGCAGGACAAGTCAGTCGAAATCGTGACTCTCCTATTCATGACAGGTCCACACATGCAGGGTTTTGAGGGAAGAGTAGGGTCGAGAGAATAAGCAACATGATATCCCAAACTCGCACTGGTGGCTTAGTGTAGATGCAGCGCATGAATAAACAAATGGTGCATGGTTTTTACGCAGGAGAAAAGCTGTCAGTTTCGACAGTGGTGAGACATCGACAAGAGGGATTTTCCCCGATGACCTACTTAGATGTAGATTCTTTATTGGCACACGGACTACAACCTTTAGTAATATCTTCAATGAAAGCATCGCTCTTTGCTTGCTGTTGAACATGGTAACGGGGAACTCGGCACTAACCAGGCCGCAAGTGAATAGCAGTCTCCAAAAATTGGTCCAAATACGCTATTTGTCATCCTTCTGGAATTGCAGGCACTGGCATGAGCACCATCATTTGCATCTCAATATTCTCTACCTCGTCAATTTCCTGCTCGGCCGGCCGCCATGTCCCTCCGCCGGAGATCGTGCGAGGCGTGCTTTCGCGGACGACGAAAGTGTAGCCTCGCTTTTCCAACATGTCAACATTGCCGAAAGACCAAGCGCTCTTGCCATTATCCCTACCGGCCACAGCAACCATCGGATTACTCATTCACCGGGGAGAAGGTCCAAGCCAGTTCTGCCGCTCAGACGTCGCAGCCCGTTGGTGATCAAGCTTGCTTTTCGACGCCATCAGTAACGGGCAATTCTTTGGCAGATGAGACTGCCGGCTTGGGTCATGGCCACGACTGGACCAGCTACGGGAGAACTCCGCAAAAGATGCACTTAACTATCCCGAATCAACTCGGCATCCTCGGTGATCCACAGCCGGTATCCGGAAGCGACCGGAGTTGGCAATGGGTGGTCAAGGAGTTGAAATACTCACCTGCAGCACTGGTCCAACTTGGAGAGTCAACTTTTATTCACAAGACGCTCCACCAAGACGCCCTTCCGCCACCCATTCGAACAGCCTTTGGTATCTGCGCGGCGCACCTCACAGTGCCTCAGGCCAACAAACGACTCTTCTTCCGTAGTCTTGAGGCTGAAGCGGCCGAGTTACTGAAGTCAACAACGTCTGGAACCATTCCGCAAGAGCTTTCCAAACTACAAGCAGCCGCCCTTTACCTGATCATTGGGCTCCTGCATGGAGGCATCAAGGAACGCGTCAACGCCGAGCGTCAGGAAAGTCGGATGATGATGATGGGACTCCAGCTTCTACGTCGAGCAGACCAGGAACTCGACAATGCAGAATTGAAGTGGGAGACCTGGGTAGTCGCAGAGAGCACCCGCCGAACCGTCATGGTAATATTCTTGGTTTATGGCCTTTATTCACTGTCCAAGGACGGCATTTGCTGTGGCTTCCCCACGATGGCGGTCTTGCCCGTCTCCACAAGCGCAAGCTCTTGGATTTCTGAAGGTATCTACGCCGAAAATCCCAGTCCCAACGCGACTACCACATATGGTGACTTCACGCAGAGCTGGATCGCGTCACCAGCAAGAAAGCTGGAGCCATTTGAGAAACTACTCTTGGTTGCCTGCAAAGGCCTTGATGCCGTTGAAATATTGTCCTTGCCTTGATGACTGCTGCCATAGTTATGGAAGGGAATGATTGGACTACTAGCTGAATGCTTCCCAATAACTCAAACCTTTGAGCTCTCTTCAAGTCCGGGTGTATCGGCAATCCTATAAACCAGCTTTCTTCCGCTAACCTCGCGGTTCCTTAAGCGATCCACTCCTTCAAGAACGCCATCCAGCCCGCGAGGTCCGATCTCAATGGCATGCGGCTTAAGCTTCCGCTCAATCAACAGCCGATCAATGATGGACGTCCATTTCTTTCCGAACTGAAATGCATCTGGATCGGCAGGAATAGGAACCTTATCGCGGCCATATTCGAAATACTCGCCAATCACAGTGGTGGCATCGTAGAAACAGGACTTGACATCGCTTCGAGGAAATTCGACCGGGAGATTGCAGCAGTATCGACCGCCTTTGGAAGACATTGCTTCGGCGCATATTTTAGACGAGCTAGGCTGAGCAACGGTGTCCCAAACGATCATCAAATTATCCTTGGTATGCTCTCGGACCTTGCGGCCGCAGTCCGGGTCTTTGTAGTCGAAAACTTTCTGAGCGCCGAGACTCTTTACAAAGTTAGCGTTGGCCGCGGAAGAAGTCGCGATGACTTTGTAGCCAGAGCTGTAGTCTGTGTTAGCATTTTTTTCCACAGGCCGAAAAAGAGAACACAAACAAGGCCTGGTTCTTACATTGCTGCCAGTTGAACGCCAAACATGCCAGAAGACGTGCTGCCGCCGTAGATCAAGACAAATATGCCCTCACCATCCTCGACATCATAAGGCTTCTGCAGACCCAGGTGCCTGTACAATGCCATTCCGGCCGAATGCGATCCGCTTCCGATGGATGCCGCGTCTTCGAAGCTCATGCCTCGGGGAATGCGGAATTGAATGTCGCCTTTCGCGACGATGTACTCGGCGAATGCACCATTCTGCAGGCGGCGGCTGTCTCCTCCACGCACCAAGCCGAATACTCGGTCCCCCTTTTCGAACTTTTTCTCCACAGCCGGTCCAATGTCTTGAATTATCCCGGAGTAATCGGCTCCTTGAATGGCACCAGGTGCGTAAAACGTATCAATCTTCATCCAGTCGATGGGGTTCAGAGCGACGGCGACCACTTTAACGAGGATGTGATCTTCAGGGAGTGCTGGGAGAGACTGATCAGAGACAAGCTCGGCATGGCCAAATTTTCTGGTAACGACGGCTTTCATTTTCTCAATGAGTCAAGTTTGTCAACATGAAGGTTTACTGCTTGGGTGAATGAAGGCGGTTGATTTTGAGCAAACGTAGGAGATAGGCGTGGAGTTATATACCTCGGCCGCATGCCGCAGTTTCTTCCGTTTCCATCATTTACGGTCATTGTTTTGCGTGTCTCTCGCTCAACAGACGACCACGGGGGTGTCCACATTTGGCCGCAAAGCTTTATAAAATAGAGCGCGAGACATCAGGTGGTTTGATGGCTGCTTACGAAGTCCCCGGACTCCTTAGACAAGCCCCACCGAAGACCGCACTCTGGGTCCGGGCAAATGTGGAACCTTTGTCCAAGCTGGGACCCCCAAACGTGGCAGCTTCCAGCTCAATTATAGTTCTCTTGTCGAGTCTGATGCCGCGGATACCTCGGGAGCATAGGTGTTCACTGTTCTTGACCCTGGTTAATGCAGAGGGCCCACGTCTGGTGCTCATTCTTGGTTAATCGCTCGTCCCGACAAGGTGATCTACGGCTCACATTGGCTTAAGAGATATGGATATCCTAATAAAAAGAGTTCGTGCAAAGCTCAAACAAACTAATCGCTAACCACCCTGCTTTCTCTGTCTCTTTTTATTGTCATGTTTCTCCCTCTTATGACGGGCCACATAATCCAGCCTCTCATATTCCTTCCCACAAATATCGCATACTCCTCCATTTGGCGGATAGTTTGATTCCTTAGCCCATCTTTTATGCTGGGTCCAGACATGGCGGGTTTTTTCTTTCTCATCATTGGCTTCATTCCAGTGGCATGTCTCCTTGGGGCATTTTTTGTGCTCCCCCATATGATTTCTATTTTCACTAGGTCAGTTTTAGTTACGTCAAAGATACTTGAGCACGCTACAGAACTTACTCAAAATCATTCCAGTCAGTGGCCTTGTATGGGCAGTCTTTCCAGTTACACTTTAGTCGCACTCGCCTCATCGCTGTTCCTTGCTCAGAAGAGGCTTCTTGAGGAGGAAAGTACGGGGAGTCATCAGAAGTCATGTGGGCAGCGTAATCTGATTGCGATAGCTGATACTCAAAGCCATCGGCAGTGGCTGTATAGCTCGTTTCGTCAAGATCGGACAACATCGCTTGCATCGGAGTTGCATCAGAACTAACAAGCCCTTGATGAACAGATTGCAAATCACCAGTTGCTCATACCTCGTGGGATGATGCTGAGGATCCTGGGAACTGATTATGCTGTGTGTTTTGGACCAAAAGTGTTGGATCAATCGTCGCGGAGTAATATTGCTCGGGATAGCCCAAACCCGAAACCGCGTTGGTAGATATGTCCCACTGAGATTGTGGTAGATCCGAGTCCTGTGTTTCGTACTCGTATGACTGTAAATACATCGGATCCTCATGTATCAACATGGGCGGATCCTCAGCACCCCGTCGGAATGCGGGATGTAATCTGCGTGACATGCTGCACTAAATGGCTTGGGTGACTATGAACAATCTAGTAAGCAAATATGTATGCCCGCGCGGTGCGTGTGGGTAGGTATTGATGCCAGACTCGCGCCTTTTGTGCTCTTTTTCCAGGGGTCTCTCCACACCTTTATGGGAAGAGGTTTCAGCTTCAGGAGCCCAGAAGCGGGCCTATGAGATGGAATTATTGATACATAAAGCAGAGTGATATCCTAGGGACTTGAAGATTTTATATATGTGAGCTTCCAAGACCTTAAAGCAACCAGAGAAGTGGCCTAGTCTATCAGTACGAAGTCATCTGGCTGCGTATATGTGGGAGGCCAACGAACATCATCACGGCACCTCTTCAGCCCCCCTCTGTCAAGCGGATGACGTGTTCTTCCCAACCTCGTAGTGCTTTTCGAGAAGTAGATCATGATGTTAGCCGCCCATCATCGAGATGTGCGTGACTCATTTAATGCAAGGAAAAGGTGGTATCAGGTGTATGTACCGGTCACTAGATGCAATTTTGTCTGGCCTCCCGCGTGGAACAGGCAGCCAGCGCAGTCTGAATGCATGATTGCCTTGTTCTCGTGCAAATGCGGCTACGGCACTCGCCCCTGCAAGCAGGACGGCCTCCCGCATGAGACAATCACGGGACGCGCACCACGCTTCTTCTGTTCTCTTAATAGCTATGCTGGCGGTTTACCATAGGAAGCCTGCTAGATTGTCGCTTGGACACTGAAGCGAATCTCCCTATTCAGCCCCCGTTGAGATTAGATTGGCAACTTTCCGGTCCCTCCTTGGCCGCGGGATAGAGCCATAGCGACTTATGTCTCATTTTGATTACACGAAACGGGCTGAACAGACACCCCAAGAACTTCCTACAAAACTTCCTCATCAGATAGACTAGAGATGCGTCTTTGTATTAACCATATTTACAACCTCAGCCACTTTCGTAGCAAAGTACAGAGCATGTTAAAGCCATTCATTCCCCAGTACCTTAGAGGAGTGCCAGAATTTCAGCGTGAGTACGAGGAAGATCATGGATTTAGGGGAGGCTAACACTCGTGTCTATTGTGATCCGCCACAACTCGAATTCAGAGCAAATCAACAGGTGTCACTGTGTAATTACCCACTCGTATGCCGGCTAGCTAGGTATATTTTTTCCACGTGGCACAACTTCCTACGCATAGTATATACGCTTCGATGATGGGATCTCCCATCCTTGTTCCCGCAGATCCGATGTCTCTAGGTCCTTGACAGAAGTGGAAGGTGTTGGATAAGTGACTTCCGAGGCGTGAGATTCCAAGACGGAGGACTGCGAAGTCCTCTGCAAGGTTGCGGAAGTCGCATCTCGGTGCCTTTGAAAGCGCTTGATGTCCTGAAGTCCCTTTTGTAGGGTTTTAAGCTTCTCAATTAACTTTGTCCTCTTCAGGGCAGTTTCATCGTTTTCGCCAACGAGATGCTTGATTTCAGCCGGCTCAAGTTCCAGCACCGCATTAGGCGTCAAAAGAGATGGGAGTCGTCTGATCAGGCAGCCTTCAATGGCAATCACACTGATATCATCAATGAATCTATCCAACGCCACCTATAAGTCTCACAAGGACACCGTCAGAATGAATGTGGAAAGCGCGAAGGATTAAAAGCATGCATTGTGGTATGGTCGACTTACCTCGTAGTATGCCTGCATGTAATCCACTGCAATCGAGCAACCAAAGCGACCCATGTCTGGCTCGATTTCATCCAGGAATAGATCCATGATCTGAGCAGGGTTGATATTAACCTTGCTGTCAACATCCTTAAAACCTCTGGTGCCAAATGTCTCACGAATCTTCTTCTCTATAGCAGCTCTGTTCCTGGCCCGTTGAGCGGCTTGCACATTCCTAGCGAGTTGGTGATTATAGGTGATAGCGTGCAGACCATAGTGCGGCTGCAATAGCTCCACAATCTTCTCATCCATGCTAGCCTTGCATTGTTCAATCCGGGCCTCGAGAAGGATCAGTATTTCGTCCACAGCATCGTCAGCTGCGGCTTGTTGGATAATGCATTTCGTAGTTCGATGGACGCTATCGAGAACATCTTGGGCCATATTGGCGACGATGCCTCGCCATGGCTGACACTGCTCGACGAAAAGGTCGTTCACAATGCCAGGGTTGAACAAGCCTGGGAGCTCGCATCCTCTGCTAAGCGACATTTTCTCCTTCACCTCCCCGATGTACTGGGAGCGTGAAATGCCCCTGTCGCCATAGGTCTGATCGTCTTCAGATTCCGTGATTACCAGGCTTTGACCACGCTCACGCATTTCGATGGCAAAGTCCTCAAGTCGGTTTTGGACAACAGCCCGAAGTCGCTTTTCATACCCATGAAACCCTTTCATGTCTCCAAAGAAACCGTCACTGTATCTACCCTCAATTGCAGATGTTATGAGAGTAGTAAACTTTTGGCTGACGCGGGTCAGGTACCGCAGCTGCTGTTCTGGAGATTCTCGAGCATCGCCTAGCCGAGTGAGTTTGGCGTTGCATTCCTGTATGCCATGCTCGACATCTGCGACCAGACTCGGCAGTTGATCCAATATTTGCTGCTTGAGAACCAAGCTGAGTCGCGACTTGAGACTTTTAACAGCACAACAGGAGCGATCGATGGACATCCATACTCCCGTGGAAAAAAACTCTTCTTCAGCAGCGTCTCGCTGGGCTGATGTGAAATCTCTCTGCTCATAGCTTCTGTTCTTGAGTACATGCCAACCCAGACTCAATTCCACATCCTTGTTCAAGGCAAGCTGAATCCATGATTTCTCGCTATCAGAGCCGGAATCCAGCGTATCGGGTTTTGTTATGAGGCCCATTGTGCGGAGGCCTTGGGGGTCGGCTTGCTTTGCTAAAACAGTAACGTCCTGCAAGACGTATTCGTTTTTGGCGGACACCACAGCCAGAATAATGCTTCGAGGCCTGTTCATGTATCTGGTAACCATGTTTCTGACCAATTCGACATTGTCGGCAGATTGCTCTTTGTTACCTGCTCGAAAGAGCCCCGGTAGATCGACCATGGTCAGGTGTGGCTGTGTGGGGCCCGAGAGCTCAACGCGAAGAATGTCATTACAGAACAGTTTGGTTGTGGAGAGGCCCATTGCTGTCTTTGCTTCTTCGATGACTACCTCGAGTCCGTCGCCTTCGAGATCGACCTCCGGTCGCCAGTTTGAAAGAAAGTCCTTCTCGTCTGGATATCGATCATCCCCTGGCATGATGGAAAATTTTATGCTCGGTGTAGGATGTCGGCGGAGAATAAGTTCTGTAGCAAAGCGAGTACAGAGATTGTCCTTTGTGGGGAACGACATGCCGGATATGGCCTCAAGTACAGAGCTTTTCCCAGCAGACTGGTCGCCGCAGACAATGATCTCGGGGAGATCTACATAACGACTGAAGCCTTGAGAGCGGAGCTGATCGATTATATCTAGAAGATCTCGATGATCTTTTGATTGGAGGTCCGTGATAGCCATAGTGGATTATGATGAGAATGACGATTCTCTGGTAGCTACTGCCAATGTAGGTTATAAATGACTATTCTGAATGAGAGTCGAGAGTTTGGGGTCTGGGAGGCATCCTTGACACTTCTATTTATGTTTTTATCTTTGCGAAAAAGACATAGAGTATGTCTTGCGCGGGCACGATATGCCCAAGGCTCAAGACCGTCTGCAACCTTGCCTCCGCATGAAGGCCGGCCTCCCGCAGCTCACCTCAGGCAACCAGTCAGCAGATGTACGCTAGCCAATGAGAGAGGATAAATGACCATGCATGAGTCCTACGGGTGGATACATATTTGCATTATGCATATGCAACGGGCGCGAGTGGAATGTTGGTGCAGATTCACCTGTAAGCTATTGGCAGCTTTTCTTGCCCATATCACAAGTGCATCATTTTGATGCCTTTGATGGGCCTCCCGCATTTGAATGAATTTTTGGACCATGTTAATCGCCTCACAAAAGGCAACCAAGGGAGACGGACCAGCAAATCTTGTGCCCCGCCACGACCTACCTATGCAACAATTTCCCCTTCAATCTTTCCTCTCTCTCTATCTCTTCATTTTGATAAAAGCAATTCAAAAGTTTAGAGTTGAAACAATGAACCAGCAGAAGGCTCTTATGGGTAGTGCTTTTCATCAATTCATTGCCGTCTCGACACTCCTAAGCCTCCTAGATCCGGTGAGAGGCAAGCCCACTGTGCACAGCTTGGACAGGCACCCAGATGACTCTGCTGGACGACACGACTATCTCCAGACAAGATTCTTGGATTCATTCGCACTGATCTGCTCAACTGCGAGGAAGGGTGGGGAAACCGCTTCTGCCGTCTGTTTTGAGCGAGATCCTGCTAGTGGCACCATACTGCGCCTCTCCCGCAACCGTGGCGTGCCTCGTGATCTCATCAATCGCCTCCAACCTGTGCTGGATAAGCTTATGACAATTGCACGCAGAGGTGTGTCTTGACCGTTGGATTACCTCTAGCTCCTAGCTAAGATTGTTGCTACGATAGGATATCCAATACCTGAGCTCGAGAATCGTATACTTTACGACATCATTGAACTCGACAAGGACAAGATCAGAAGCCTTCTTGAACGCCTTTGCGCAGAAAATGTCCATCAGGATGTCGACCGCGCCATGGTAACAATGAATCATCGCATTGTTTACCAGGAAGAGGCCACGAGCCTAAGCTTCAGGCGCTGGATTAGCAGTCTCCCAAGTCTTTTATCACTAGCAGTTGATTCAGGGCCACTAAGCCTCATCCCTCATATCAAATGGGCATCTCTGGCACGGTGGAAATATTCGATGCAGCTCAAGTCTTTTCTACCTTCATATCAAGGAGATATGCCCCATTGGGTTAATACCATATACAAACTGGGCAGATATTATGCAGCGGCCCAGGCCATGGTCAAGCTTTCCTTCAAGCAGCCTGAACTATTTCGCTCGATTCGCATTGAGCCTGTTGAGTGCCCAGCATCTGAATCGTTCCTATTAAAGGACAAGAGCGCCCTCACAAACTTGTTAAAGAGACTGGGCAAAAAAGACGACCTTGATAATCTGATATCGAAACTGGGTCGGTGTTGGTCCATGGATGATCCGGAAGGGTTCTTACGAAAGAACCCAGAAGTCTATTTCCGCAAGAAGTGTAACCATGCACTGACTGTTCATGCCGAGATGCAACTTCTTGCTTTTTATGATAGTCATCCAGAACTTAGGCCTCGGTTACTATTCATGGGCACAAGTAAGAAGGCTTGTTACCTCTGCGAGAAGTTCTTATCGCAGCATCGACTCAAGATGATTGTGTCGGCAGGCCACCAGAAGATATGGCCTTCATGGATGCCGCCTCCAGTTTCAAACTCTTTCTTACAGCAAACATACAGGAAAATCCTCTTGGATATGAAACGTGATTTAGAAGAGGCGGCAGCTCGGGAACTTCAAGGCGAACTGGGCCGCCGGCGCCCACCAAATCTTGATTCTACGGCAGGCCCGCCAATCACCTTCACAAGCACCTACAGTACAGCACCCATGACTGTGGGAAGAGAGACTCTATAATATTTAAATGAATTTAGGAGATTAGGTAAGCATATCGTAAGTACTCCTTCAGGAAGCCTATTAACATGCTGTTGCAAGGCCAATGGTCAACTAGCTGCATGCTATAAGGAATAGAACCATTGAGATATGGGCAATGAAACAAACCCACCCCTCTCCCCCCTTCTTATCGGAAAAGGTCTCTTCGTTTTTAGTCTAACTGTTTTCCTCCTACAAATCTCGTTCGTTATATGGTGACTGAATACGTAGATTGAAAACACTATGCCTACCGGTAGTGCTACCAACGCTTCACCCTAGTGTTGATAACTATCCTAAAGTTGTCGACTCTCAATGCTCGTGGCCTGTTCATAATGGCGGCGTACTAATCTACCATTATCTGCAGCGTTTTCAAGTATGCGGATTCCTGCAGGAGCGACAACGCCTCATTCCAATCCTAGCACCAACCGCCAACTAACTCGCAACGCACCCTTGTGCTAACATCATCAGGACTTGCTTCAGCCCCCAAATATAGAAACTTGAACGCCTATAGGAAATGCCCTTTCAACGCAGGATCTCCATCGCCACCTCCAAGTCCCCAATCTCCTTCTTCAACCTCTCCCTGAAGTCCCTCGTGCGGCGAGATTCCCCCGCCACGCTAAGCAGCTTCTTCGGGTTCAGGCCGAGGACCCATTGCTCTGTGAAAAGCCGAAGTGGGCTTTCGGGGCCGGAAAGCAGCTTGTAGTCGACCGCTTGGCTAAAGACATTGTCGACGAACCTTTTGTAGGCCACCTTGTAGTAGGCCTCGAGGGTGTCGTGAATGGTCTCCGTGGCGTGTTCTGCATTGCTTTTGTTGGTGACCGCGTCCGCAACGTCTCTCAGATAAATTACAAGCATGTTACTATTGGGCCAGGACCCATGACTACCCTTCTCGACTCGGGCCTTCGGCCGCAGCGTTTCCGTGATTCGTGTGCCATGGCTCCTCTGTTGGTTGTGATTGAAGTAGTGGTTCAGCGTATACGGCTTTAGCTGCCGCTCAACGTTGACTAGTAAGGTTGCTTGGTTCATTCCACCTTCGTACTTGGCGCAAAGATCGCCCAGTATGGTGGAGGAGACGTCATGAAAAACCTGAGTGTCTGCACAGACTATCTTCAGTGCCGCCAGGATGAATCGGTGAACGAGGACGATGATCTTGCTGAGATATTGCCTCGCGACCATTCCCCACTTCGCCGATTGCTCTCGGAAAACACTTAGGAGAACACCATGGCCGAAACCACCCAACTCTTGGCCACGAGAGCGCTGGTGGACAGCCTTGATCCATTTCATGATGCCCCTTCTGGGAGGATCAATGTCCCAATCCTTGACAATAATCCTGTCCAACTCGGGGAATTCCTCAGGAGTGGGAATGTCAAATGCAGCAAGCTGCAAAAGGCTACCACTGTCTTCCTGCTCGTCCTCGTCTTCGTCAAGGACAGGGGTTCCCGGAGTGATCACGCCCTCAGGGGCTGGAGTCACAGCGTTTGTCTCAGACTCGAAGAGATAAGTGCGACCGAGACTGTCGAAGTCGGTGTTGAACTGTTCCGTGGCGTTGACGACGGCCGTGATGAGCCTCAGATCATTGCTGTCAAACGCCGTATGTGCCGAATAGTCGGCATTCAGCGCGGCACGAACGAGCATTTGGAAGTTACTCGCAATGCCTACAAGATATTGTTGTTGCTCACGCTCTGTCTGGCGAGGGGCGCCGAGCTCCTTGAGCTTCTTCTCGGCAATTTCCAATTTCTGGCGCGTCTCTCTGAGGAGCTCCGGGAATGCACGATCAGTAATCTCGCCAAGTAGGTCCTCCAACCGTTCGCGTAGAGAATTTACACCCACACGATCCCTTGGGAGATTTTCCCATGGATGTTCTAGAAAGATGGCTTCACGCTCGCGCTGAGCTGCCGACGCATCGTCCTCTTCGCCGATGTCATCGCCCCCACGGTTCGTGACCACATGGTAACCAAGCTTAAGGGGTTTCTTGTTACCTTCCACCAAGCTCACAACGGCAACTCCTGCGCTTCGTTCCTTTAGCAGATCAGCCTTGGTCAAGATGCCGAGGGTCCGGTCGCCCGCCGGGTCAGCCTCCTCTGCAAGAGTTAAAATCTCTTGCGTGGCAACGTCGACGTTGCTAGGCAAGACGGCGAGGATGATAGTCCGACTGTCCTTGATATACCTCTTGACCATCGCCCTGACAAGCTCCTTGTCCTTATTGGTGGTGACACCCTCGGTGGTGGTGCGGAAGATGCCAGGTACGTCGATGATGGTAAGGTAGTCCTCGTTCGGACCACATTTCTCGATTTTCAGTACGTCCTCAGAAAACGTGTTTTCGCCAGCTGGGTTGGACTCGGCTTTGATGCCCATGAGAATATTAGCCTGAAATGGTGGTTAGACTGGAGGTTTCATTCCATTCAGGGTAATATCGTTACCTGTGCCAAGATGACGGGAAACTCTGTGCGAAGCTGGGCAGTTGTCTGAACGTGCCTGCGGTACGATTCAAGCTTCTTTTTGTGGTCTTGTGACGCATGTGGTCCCGGGATGATGGTGATGTCGATTCGTTGTTGTGCCTCGCGGCGATGGGTGATTTGGGTAGCGTACCGGGTGCAAAGCTCCTGGCCGCGAGGGAATGGGATTCCCGTCAGGCTCTCCAGTAACGACGACTTTCCCGAGCTTTGATCGCCTACGGCCACAAGCTGCGGCAGGGGGAGATAAGTTCCAATGTTCCTCTCGCGGAGCTGATCGATCTTCTGGAGCCGACCTGGGCTCGTCAAGAGAGGAGCGTGCTGGTCAGAAGGATCAGTAGACATGGTAACGTGTTGAAGAACGGGGAGCAAGAGATGTTTGGATGAAAGAAGCAGGAGTTGAATTGAGATGGGGTGAGGGCAGAGAAGGGCTTTATCTATGTAATATGACAATTGGTGTTTGTTCAGAAGGCCTCCCGCAGTACAGCCTCCTGCAACAAGGATGACGGCTAACTGTGAAAATGGCCACGGATGCAACGTGTGCCAACTGACACGGTTATGAGAGTCACTGCGTAGCCCACCAATAGCAACTTGCAACGGTGAGGTGGCTGAGTCCACGGATGCGGCTGGGCAAGGCGCCCCCAAGGTGTGGCCTGGCGCACTGCAGCATGTGGGCGAGGCTGGTCATGAAACATGCTGCGCCTGCTACCTGAACCAGGCTGGCGTCTATGGCCTCGGGAACAGGTCCTTCGTGTTATCTGTATAAACCAGTTGGTCCGGTTGTATTTCGATTTGCAGCGAGATGGAAAGTATATGCCAAAGTGACGCTTTTTGTGATGTGATTCACTTTCACAGCCTGCAACTTCACGCGCAACTGCCGAGGCGTTGCGGAAGTCTGCCGGGGCCGTGGAACCGACAGGCGTCTAAATTTTGGCCACAATCTGCCTCTTGCATCAAAGAACCGTACCTACCGTAGCCTCGGAAGACATCTTCGCGATCTCTTGATGGCGCCGAGCGGAAGAAGGCAGAGCATGCGACGGGCGAGCGCATCCTGCAATATAATCAGTATGAGCCTTTGAAATTACCTGACATTGCGCCTTGGCCGAATGAAGGACCGGGCCAACAGGCTTGTCAATGCCAGGCTATGTACAAGGGGCATGGCCGCTGATCAGGTCGCTACGGCGGACCAACTGCATTAGAGCTGCATTCACCGATGGCAAGCCCACGGCCAGCAAGCCGCCCTAGGCAGCAAGGTTGAATGTAGCTTGCAAGCGAATGGTTTGGCAAGGCAAACAGCGACCGTGAAGTTTGGCAAGATGTTGGTGGGAAGAAATTCTTCAGCGCGAGTGGTCCTAACTACCCTACCAATCGGTGCCGATGGCAAATTGCTTGATAGTTTTCGTTAATAAACCTTGCCAGGGGACGACTGGGCTTTGGCTGCTCTAACATTGACCACATGGCGCCTGGTAGCCATACTGCTTAGAGATTTGCTGTCGGGATGCCAGCGCACCGACACCTGCACGAGATCGATCGAAGTGTCCAATTATTTATATCTACTACCCAGTGGAGGTACGAAGAGGGGGCCCCTACGTAAGAAATGTTCAATCAATGAGACGGGGGTGCACAGCGACTATGCCAAGTATGCCGTCCTGGGAATCACTTGTCAATAAAAAGAATTGTAGGTCGCGCACTGTGTCAAGTTCTCAATATCTTGACAGTGCTCTTTAGACTCTCTAGTTCTCTCATGAGAAGCTGACGTTGGCTCTTCCCCGCTGCCAACTCTCCAGCAATCATCTCAAGCTGCTCAGAGGTAAGCTTCAATACATAGTCGGCACTTAGCACCTTTAGCGGGCTCTTGGGACCTCTGAGAAGCATGAGATCCACGACGTGCTGGCAAACTGTATCCACGAAGCGCTTCTTAGCGACTTTATAATAACTCTCAAGGCTATCAAGTATGTCTTCGCACACCTGCTGAGTATTATTCATGTCGGTAGCATGCTGTCCGATCTGGTCGAAGTGGATGAACATTATATTATTTTGCTGAGGAATGGAGACGGCTTGATCCTTCAGACTCGGCAAGCCTATGCTGCCGTTTCTTCTGCAATGTCGCATTAAAATAGTGGTTGTAAGTGGCGGGCCAACTGGAGCGTTCGATTTCAAAGAGAAAACGCGCATGCTTCATGGCGTGCTTGTACTGCTCGCAGAGCTCATGGAACACGTTTCCCCATAGCTGATCTCTGACATTCGTATCGGGACACAGCTCATCAAGAAGCTTAAAAATGTAATCATGAGCGGGAAGGATGACCTTGCTTGTGTGGGATATCACGAGCTGTTCTCGCTTCTGCGATGCTATGTCGAAGACGGAGGCAAGGACCGTTCCATTAAACTATGATCAATCGCGGCTCCTTGTCCCTTGACCAATATGACGTAGAGAATGCACTTACCGTACCGAGCTCCGGACATCGACTAGAATTGTATATCTCGTGCACCAGCGCCGTCATCGGCCCCCTCAATGACTTTGGGCAATCATAATCGGTGTTGATGATGTCATATAACTCATCGTAGACATTGTCGGGCATATCGAAAAAGGATATTTGAACACCTTCACCTAGTAGATTCTCTCCTTCATCATGCCATGTAGATCTGAAGTGTCGATAGTGGCCACACTTCCAGAACACATTAGCGGAGCCTTCGTTCAGTTGGATCATTTTCGTGATTAGTTTCAAGTCGAGTTTCTGTTTGAAAATGGCGTCGCCCGCGTCATATCCGTTTAGGGCACTCTTGGTGATGTCTTGTGTACGCGAGTCAATTTTACCAGATACTGTCGTTGAGCGTTCTCGTCGGCCCTGTGCTCGCCCATTGCGTCTAGCTGGGCCGTACTTTCGCATATACGCTTATCAATTTCGGGTTTGACTTTCGGCATTTCGCGCTTGGAAATTTACATGAGCAGCTCTCGCAGTCTAGCCTTCAAAACCGGGACACCACACCTGGTAGCGATCGAAGACCAAGGAGACGCCGTAAAAAAGGCTTTCTCTTGAGCGAGGCGATCGGATGCAGTAGAGACGTTGTCATCTGCGCTTCGATTCTTGACCACAAAATAACCAAGCTTTAGGTTATTTTGCCTCCCCTGGACTAGGTCGATGATTGATCTTGGGTAGCTCTTTTAGTGACGAGATCTGGTTTCGTTAGAACTCCTGTGGTCCGAATACCACCCGGGTCGGCCTCTTCAGCGAGCTTCAGAATCTTTTGTGTGGCGACATCGACGTTGCAAGGCATCACAACCAGAATACTTAGTACGTCAGTTGGGTAAATCATGAAAAGCAGCGGATTAAAATCTTATATTGTTGTACGGCTGTCTATGTATCCCTTGACAATATTTTGAACAAGTGATAAATTATATTCAACTGTAAGACCTTTGGCATTAATGTTAATAAATCTTGAACTCTCTGGATCGAAGATTCGCGCTCAGCAGGCGTGGCAACTCTAAATATCCTAGGAACGTCGATAACGGTAAGGTGGATTTGCTGTTACCAAAGTTAGATAGGTCGAAGAGAGAGCAGTTGCTGAACTAAAATCAGGCCCACTGGTCTCTATCTTCAATATATCTTCGCTAAGAGCAGACAGGGTCGGGGCGTCGCCGTTTACACCTATGCGGATGCCCATAACCGAATTTGCCATGGCGCATTGTCGTAGTGTCCAACCAACCAGTGCCCAGGGTATCAACAATTCGCGGAACAAACTTCAAACACTTTAGCGAGTTTTTTTATCGTTCAGTTGGTTCAGCTGCCGATGAAAAGCAAGAAGACGGTCTTTGAGGGGCCCCTCCGCATCCGGTCGAGGAATGATCGAGACCGATGCTCGCCTACGAGGTTCTTGATGGCATCCGCAAAGCGCTGATTCAAGCACAGAGACCCGGCCATACCACCTTTGTCATACGTGGTCAGCGCCGATCGATTGAACAGGGCTCTCGCTTGGGAATATCTTTGCCGGGAACGACCTCCTTGAGCTGAAGATTTGGCGTCAACCTTGCAACTTCGTACGAGATGAGGTCCACGGTCCCACCACCCGCATCGCAGACAACGAATGCATCGCCTTCCTTCATAGCAAAATAGAGTGAGTGCATCGTGTACAAAGCCGCTGCTTTAGGCTCGTAGATCAAGGTCACTGGATACAAACCAGCTTGTTTTGCAGCTTGCAAAAATATTTTGTAAGTTCCTGCCGACCGGTGAAATTCGCCACAATCGTTTACATACCTGCGTTGTGCCGTTTTGTTGCTGCGTCGGACCACGCTGCTGGCACTACCAAAGTAACTGGATGAGTATAGACCAACAGTGTAGTGAAGAGCTTCTAACCAGATAAGACAAACTGCTCCTAACACATGACCATGTACTCTGCAGGAACTTGTCTTAAGATTCCTCTTAGGGCATGCTGATAGATAACTTTGATGAAGACGGCAGCGATATGCATTGGTGGCTTTGGGAGCTTGCTGATTTCCTGCCCGATGTCTTCCATGGGTAGCTATGCTGGCCGTTCTTGCTGGGGGTCCAGCAAGAGTTTCACGCCCATGATAGTATTTTCCATCCGGTTGACCGAAGCTCCCGAAGCAAATCCATTGGTCTTAGGGTCATACTGGACAAGCGTGGGGATTTTAGGGACCGATTGTCCTTCGGCCCCTGGCCAATCCAAAATACTGGCAATCGTGGCATCGTGCTGATTGAGGAAGAAGAACGCGATGCCTGAAAAGGTCGTGCCAAAGTCGAGGGTGATGACGAGCTTTTCGTTAGAGTCCTGAACTCCTGTGGAAGTACTATTGATTCGACGAAGATGGCTGGTGATGTCTTTCAAGCTTGCGGTGAGGGTCAGACATGGCAGGATAAACAAGTTGCACCATGATGACAACAAGTAGTGTGAAGAATGGGTAGCTACCCCCGAGCAATAATGAACTGGGGCAAACATACTTTATCCTAGCCAACCTTTTCCGCTACCAAGTCAGTTCCCAAGAAGGGGACGGTGCTGCGCGCCAGAACCAGCAGTCATTGATGAAAGGTAAACACACGCTACCCTAGGGAGCCGCAAACAGCCATGGACACAAGATAGGACTTAATTCGAATTTACACTTATGATGACAAAAATTGTTCCATTCGCATAACGGGTTTTAGCGCAGTAATTTCATGCTCAGGTGGATTTGCGCGTTGACCTGATAGGCCTTGTCATCGCGGATTCCGTCTAGTCGCACCCTTATAAGCGGTGCGTGGTTCCACCTTTTCCGTTACACTCCAGCCTTCACCCCTGATGCAACTATCTGATTACAACTGTCCCAAATTGATTCTGCTCTTTAGCGGTTGAGAATGGTGACTGTTAAAGACAATACCATAAAGTCTGGAACTTCATCTGTCGCAGGGCTTTCTAGAGGCAATAGTAAGTCATCTACCTCTCGATGCCATGGTGACAGATAATTGCCAATTGATTGCCTTCAGTCGACAAAGCATTGCTCGTCAACTGGCAGGTTGCCACCATCGACTGCCTATCCGAGCTCATCGGTCCATCTCCCAGACGCAGAATGGTCGCACCTGCGATTTTCGCACACTTCGGGCCGCCATTTCCCCAAAGTCAGGTGCTAAAGAACAAGTTAAATCTCAAAATCAGTTTCAAAGCATTTGCGATGAGGCATGGGAGTTGGCAATTCTCATGTGAAGATCCTGAGAAGGGAGTAAGTGCATTGTGCCACCTACAGGAAGAACCAGGTGTTTCAACCATGCCTATGAGGCATTGGTAGAACCAATCACCAACGAGGGAGGGAAGAATGAGGAAAGATCTAATGAGATTGCCTGTTCCCTGTTTGGGGCTCTGATCAAAGGTGCCAATAATAAGGAGTCGAAGGGGGGAGTGTTGGAGAAGGCACAGATTGTTCTGAAGAGGCGATAAGGTTGCCTTTACTGATTCACGGGCGGGCTTTACGTGGCTTGTCGTCGGAACAACAAATGATGGAGAAGGGTGACTCATGCGGGTTTCAGTCTTACAGAGCTCTGCTGAAGCATTGAAACAATGTCAAGCTAGATACAGCTTCGAAATCAGGTCTATACGTTATGTTTTCCATGAATAAGTGCCCAAATGATTCTGCCGCAAGCGCATCTATCAGTTTGCTAGCAATTGACGAGATGGCCTTGTAGAGCTCAGGGCCTCTGATGTGGAGTCAATGAAAGCAGACGTTCCAACCTGAGAAGCTGTAGATTCAAACTGCGTGAGATTAGCGACCAGGGCCCCCTTAAGAAAAAAAGACTGGTGGCGGCATTCAAGCAAGTTGAAGTGAGAATAAAGACAGACCTGAGCGAGCTTCTGAAATAACCGGCCATCCAGTGGAGAAATCGAGAAAGTTCCACCCGAACTGCTTCTGCCCGTCACCGTAGCCAACATTTATGTCCACATAATGGTAATAAATGACCTATGGGTGGTAAGAAGTTGCAAAAGGGTTCGACAGAGATCATCACCAACTTACAGGTCCGTTGGTGGGATCGTTGTAAACACCCTGATGACCGGCTCCATAGACAGAGCCATGAGATTGAAGCACAATCTCGCCGCCACCTTGAACGCAGGAAGCTCCTTGAGAGTCTAGGTACTCCCCATCGACCGTGGCAGAGCGGCAAACCTTGATCTGGTACTCTTCGCCGGGAGGAGGCATCTCCTGATCGTAGCCGCAGCACTTGCCCTTGGAAAAGAAGAGATAGTAGAAATTGCCGTGCTGGAAAATGTAAGGAGCCTCCAGGGCAGTTGTGGGAGGATCAAAGGCGATTTGTTGAGGTGAGCTATTAGGAGAGACGGTGAGGGGATCCGCCATGGGCCAGATGAAGAGATCTTCCCAGAAACTGCCGAAGGTCATGTATAGATCGCCACCTGCGTTGATCAGATTGGCATCGATGGCGTTAAAAGGGTCCCCCTCAGCAGACTGCACCCCGGTTGAGCCGTGGTCGGTCCAGGTGCCGACATCCATTGTCGGAGAAGAAGCGACACCGATGGCCGAGTCTTGGACCCCAAAGGTGCTCACTGAGTAATAGATGTAGTACGTGCCCTCGTACTCGAAAATGTCGGGCGCCTATGCGTTTTGGAGTCAGTATAGAACCTTTCGCCATCCTGACTGACACCGTGGAACACTGACCCATAAGTCCTGGTTCCCTCCCAAGGGAATGCTAGAACCGTCGGAGAGAGCAGCACCCTCGTACGCCCATGGCCCCTCGAGAGACGGTGCAGTGTGTATGGCAACGCGCCCACCAGTCGAGAAGCGAAAATAGGTACCGTCGTCGCGACGTATGATTGTTGGGTCATGGGCGTTGACGCATGTGCCAGAGCAGGGCTCTGGGCTAGGGAACTGGGCAAGGACAGTTCCCGCCAGCAGGAGTGCCTTCAAGTTCATGGAACGAATCATTACGAACGAGTATATGTTGCAGTGAATCGGGATGTCAAGTATCAGCTGCAGGAATAAGAAAATGAAGGGGTTGCATCGTTATAGAGCAGAGAGAACTGTGGAAGAGACTATGTCTTTGCATAACGAGTGTTGCATGGCATGAATGTTTTCTTAGAGCTGTCCGGCATCTTACGCGTGCACTGTAGTGCTATTCTCCAATGCCATATGTAGATCACAATAGACGAAAGGCTCATCGTTAAAGATGGGGAGCTACCCGTGGCGGCAGTGCTCCTGCGGCCAAGTGATGCAAGATTAACCAAGGTTGATGCGGAGATCGCGCCGTGCTTTGCATGCCAAGCAAGACGCCTACGCAATTCCGCGTGGTCGTCGAGTGCTCCAGTCGTTTGTGGACGGGAAATTCAGACGGACGTCCCGGGCGATCTACATGGCGCGGCACAAATGGTAAAGAGTGGATTCCCAAGATCGGCGAGGTTTATCGCACCCATCACAGCCCATTTCCCGTGTTTGTTTCGAATAGAGCCCAGTCAAGCGTGTTAACTGAGCAGCTCCACCGCGTTTCAGCATGGCCCCTTTTGCGCGCGCAAGGAATCGGACGAACTCGCCTGGCGCCCCAATAGAAGGATGGGAAAGTCCAGCCCCCAGGGCGGAAATAGCCCGAGCTACTGGCAACTGTCAATGAGCGACGCATTCCGACCTACTGCCCACCTTCTCCCAGTAGAAACCCATCTCCTGATCTCTGGACATCGAATACGGATCATCTCGAGTCGGTCGGTAAGTAATGCCGAGCGGCATGGGGGACAGCGGAGGCACCCATGACCCGGGTATTCTGCCTAGACTGCACAAAACCTGTACTTCCTCTCACTTCGATGGCTGGCTATATATGCAGAAGTGAGCAAGCGTTACCTGCTTTCGTAACAATTGGCAGTGCCTCAGTTAGGAGAGAAGCCATTAAATGCCATACAATGTTCTAGTCCGACCTGGAATGTCCATCAGGGCATCAAATCAAGGCAGTCGATCCATGCCATGAGGGCGTGCGCGTGATCCAGGCAACATAGTGGTGGGCCTCCACAGCCCCTTTCCCCGTCGGATAGCCACAACAGCCAGGTTTCAGAAGCACTGCATTTGGTGGAGCTGCGGCCTTCATTGACGGCGGGCCTCGAGCATGAAGATCCACTGCAAAATGAAATACGGGTGCATGCTCTGGTATGAAGTAATGATGGATCCGTCGGGAGAGACCAGGCACTCTATCATCCGTTATAAATCCATTCCTCTCTCGCGTCGATGTCATTGCAGCTCGGTCTTAACTCTCGTTGACCGGGATCTACAGTAGCAGACGACATTTTGCTCATCGAGTGTTGTCTCCCTTAAAATGAGACTCTCCAACTTCCTCACCGCGCCCCTCGGGCTTCTGGGCGTGGCTTCTTCAGCCACTGCCTTTACCAACCCCCTCCGAAACCCCGGCGGTGCAGACCCTCAGATCGTTTGGTCCGGAGGTTACTACTATCTCATTTCGACCGAATGGACGAACCTTCAGCTTGCGCGTGCTCAAACCATTGAGGGCCTCAAGACTGCAGTGCCCAGGGTCATCTACTCGGACGCGAACCCAAATAGATGCTGCAGTGTTTGGGCGCCCGAGCTTCATTACTTTGACGGCAAGTGGTATCTATACTACACTGCCGGAAGGAACGAGGACCTTGATCTGCAGAGAATGCATGTTCTAGTTGGTATGTCAGCAACAGCTCTCCAATCAGAAATGCCAAAAACTGACGTGGTACTCAAGGTGGTGCTTCTCCATGGGACGACTGGTCGTACGGCGCACAACTCATTGAGGACTGGGGCATCGACGGAACAATTCTCCGTACTAATGAGTTTGGCAACTACTTTGTCTACTCGTGCATGACTGGTGTACCTCACCAGTCGACATGCGTTCGCAGTCTCGGCTCCGATTACTTGTCTGTAGGAAACGACATCTCCATCATCTCTCAGCCGGACCAGCCATGGGAGCAGAGCGAGGTGCCCGTCCAGGAGGGCGCTGCCGCTCTCTATTTCGGAGGCCGAACCTACCTTGCCTACTCTGCCAACTACTGCTGGACCCCCGACTACTGCGTCGCCCTCCTTGAGTGGGATGGCCGCACCGACCCGGCCAATCCCGATGCCTGGACCAAGTCGGACGGTTGCGTCCTATCGTCGGCCAACGGCAACTTCGGTACCGGCCACAACAGCTTCTTCACTAGTCCCGATGGCAACCAGACCTGGATCACCTTCCATGCTACGGATGTGGCCAGTGGTGCCTGCGATGATAGACGATATGCGATGACACAGCCACTGACGGCTAACCCAGATGGCACTCCCAACTTTGGTGTCGCCGAGGGGTTCCAGTTCGAATGGCCGGAGCCGAGCAGCTAGATAGGATCATCGTTATAAGCGGCACTCTTTACAGGTTTTCCCTTCTTTGCCAATAAGCAATGCACGGTGCCAAAAGGGTTCATGGACAAATAGCAGGAGACGATCTGGCTAGTCTTCATTATTGCACGTGAACCTCTCATGTTCGCCGTATATATATCATTTAGTACATACAAGAAATACCTTTCTCGGCGTCTTGCCGCTTGCTATTTCCAAAAGGGTAGCGGGTAAGCGCCTGACCTGGAGAATCATTGTTCTTTTAGTCGCATTTCTAAATAAGCATGGTTGCAGTTCTTCTCCGTCTGGCATGGACTTCCTGTACACATCTACAGCACAACAACACGCAATAGCGCTGTCGAAAGGCAAAACGACTACGGAATATTGCAACAGCCGCCAATGCCTCGTTTCATGATTGAAGTTACTCAATCGTGGTGTATTTCTACTACTAGTGCCGGTTATCAAGGTCTGCAAGGTCATTTTACATCAGCTCACAATGACAAGTATTTTGATTCGGACTGAGAGATGAACATATATTTACGCGATAATATGTAAGAATGCTAGAATATGCTGGGCATCTCCATCGTCTCACTCCGTGATGCCTGAGACCTATGTCACGTTGTTTTGGCGAATCTTGTGCGAGAAGTCCGGCCGCCAGCGTTAACCGACCTCATGCCCATCAGCTAGCTACACGTTGCTAGAGATAATCGCTGATTCCCTGGTTAGGCTCGGAGTCAAAGATAGAGCATTTTGGCTTCTGTTCATTAGGGCCAAAAGCGCCGTTGACAGGGAAGAACTCGCGCTTGCCCCGGGTCGTGGCCGCCATGTTCAATGCAGCCTCTGAAGTCCAGCCGTTGATGATGTCGCCGTGCGCGCAGTAGGCATTGACCAAGGCCTGCGTCAGAAGATCCTGGCCGTTCCAGCCGTTGGGCAACGCCTTGTTCGCAGCGAATACTGAAGTACAGTTGCGGCATCGACGTCACGCCTTGGGGACACCAGTTGTACGTGCCGTGGTCACGGGTCTTGTAGGTCACCTCGGGCGTCTTCTCGTTAACGCACTGGGGGAAGAACAGCAGGGTATGGATATGGGTGCCGCAGGAAGCCGTTGGCATCGGCAGGCATACCAATGTGGCCCAGGCTTTTGGCGACACTAGAAACCGTATTCCAGTTTTGTGGGATGGGCACCTCAACCGGGACCTCACATAGGTTTTATTAGGCAATGAATTAACTTCCCCGAACATTCGTTTGTTGCAACATGCAGATAAATATCCGATGAACCATTCTCCGCTGTTATTTTACCAGTGCCAACTCTGCAAGCTCATGTATCTTAGGCATAAATTCGGGGCATAGCTAACCCAAGAAGACAATTATTAACAACAAGGCCGGTGACACCACGCAGATCAAACAAGAGCGTTTTGGTTGGCTAAAACGCTACGATATCATGGGTTGATAGCCTTCTGTAGTGGGCGCCAAATACTCTATCGCTAATAGCTGAGAACGGCATGCCCGCCATGTGCTGGCATTACTATCAAAAGACTAGGGACTGGGATGAATATTGAGGAACATGTGATTCGGGGTTCAGACAATCATCTCAGAATCAGGACTCAAGATTAGGTCACACTCGCAGCAAGAAAAAGCGTATAGCACAGCTTATTTTTCCTTTTTTTTTTCCCCAGTATCAAGCTTGTACGAGGTCTCCTTGAATTTACACATGTCAACAAATGTTGCAGCATCACCTATCACAGTGTCGTAAACATTTGTTTCCATTGTCGTGATAAAGAAAGATTTTCCTGCGATCCCCTGGAAAACTCCCTGGTCGAAGCACGAATTTGCTGCTTGCTTGCGCACCGCTTACAGCAGTTTAAGCCTTGGCCTGCCCACCAATCGACGGCGTTTTCGCGCCACCTGCCGTTGTCTCCACGCTCTCGCTCGCTCCTTGAGCTTCCCAAGCTCCAGTCTAATAACATATTCATAATCCCAATCCTTGTAACCCGCAGGTTTCAGTGTTTTGGTCCATGTGATAAGCCTAGAGTTCTCTCTCTGTACCTCTAAGGTAGCGAGCTCCTCTTCAGTCACATCACACCAATCAAAATACTTATACCTGGACCAAGGTACATTGCCACAGCACGCGTCACAGCTCTCTTTCGGCCTCAAGGGCGGCAGAAAATTATCCACGGCTTCCCACCAGACTTTCCAGGTATTCATGGTTGACCAGGACGAAAGCAAATGCCTGATTCTGCGGAAAAATAACAGGAACATTTGCAACTGTCGTAGCGACGATTTGTCCTCCAGCCTGATCTCTTTTGCCGTGCTCGGAGAGACTGTTGACTTGCAACACGTATGGGTCATTCCCAACCGTTCGAAAATTTCGAGTTGGGTGATTTGGTAGTAACAAACCTTTCGCTGGCATACCGACCTGCAGGACATCGTAAGCCAAGCCCGCAGAAGGCCATCGCGGCTCTTCAATGCCTTGCCACAATGGAAGTGGAGATCTATATCAGCTACTCCCCAACGCTTGAGTGAACGCCCCGGGCAACGCCATAGTATTGACGCTGGACTGCAGCCGTCATCAGAGCAGAAACAGCGACAGCTATCCGCCCATGGTTCCGCATCCTTTTCATAAGAAAATGTGTATGAATATCTTAACCCGTATCTCGTATAGAGCGAGAGGTAGTATACTAGATGGGGCCATCTTGTGAGTGAGCCCGGGGTATTTGTGAAGCAAGGACTTGATCCCTTGTCGAGAAACCACGAGGTCACCTCGCACCAATCCGAGTAGTCTTGACTGAACATGCCTGGTTCACACTGTTCACAGTGGGCCGCTAGTGGTGTCCTATCTTCCGATAAAAATGGGACGTCGATGTTTGTGAATCCAGCATCGTACAAGATGTCAAGGAAAGTCGTGGCTGGCAGGTCCTTTGGGCTGCAGCAACAGAGGTCGAAGCAATCAAACAGCGATCTAGATAGATTCGATAGTCTCGAAGCTAGGGCTTCTATCCAATTCATTTCAAGACCCTCCCTGCCAATTCCTCTCGCTGGTTTCAATGCCGCGGAGATGCTTTTGATCAGGAGCTCGAATGGTTCGGTGCGTTGTGTCATTACGCTCCATAGACTCCCAATCCAAAAACCAATATCGGTATCGGGGCCCTCAAGAATATTTGGGCGGTGGGTGTTTGGTCTTGTCGTCAAGAGTATTGTTACAGATTTGGTCTGGCCAGTGTGACAAGCAAAACACAATGGGTCCACAATTTCACACCCCTGTTCAACGAGAAATTGTAGCCCTTCTGGCCATCCAACTTAGTGAAATTGGTGGCCGGGCCGCTATCGCTGCCCTGATTGGTGCGAACGGGTAAACCGTTTATCCGCTCTTTATATAGTTCGGGGACTGCAGCCCCTTTTCTCATTTGTAGGAATCAAGCCTTCATACATTCGTCTGCGCCGATGTGCGGGAACAGCACACTCCTAATTCGTCACAACTGCCAACATCGCTAAATTGGTTATCAACTCTTCGTCAAGGGTGTTTTTCTGCTTCAGAAAGAGCGTCTTTAAAGTTGTCATTTGTTTTTGTAGGACAGAGGCTCAAGATCACTTGTTCCAGTTGCTAACAGAGACTTGTCAGTAGAGATCGAAGAAGGAGCTGTAGAGAAATTGACCTTGAGGAATCTCTGGATGAGTCTTCCAAAGATTGAGTGCGACGTAGCGTAGAATGGGCCATGTATCAGCAAAAGGTCGATTGCTGGAAATTGAAGCAATCACCGCCTCGGAGAGGTAGGGTTTGATGCGGCTGTACAGTGGCGTGTGGTTTGTGTGGGTGAGCCAACTGTAGGTGGAAATGCTAACAGAAGCCGAATACAATAAATCCATCGCTGTACCTCCGCACATTTCAATCAATTGAAGACCTTCATCTAAGTCTGCTCCCCTGTATTCACACCTCGCCATCGTGTCAACTCCTGCCCGATAGGATATTTCAAGTAATTTACCAATGGGCTCCATGCATTCATTGTCATAGCACGAGTATCCATCGAGGCGAGCTGCTAAAACGATAATCTCCTATTTTAGCATGATAGGTTAGTCTCCGGTTTATAACGATGCTACTACCGTAGCTGCTGTGCTTACGGTAAGAATTGTATTTCCTGATTCGTCGCGATCTGGTCCTTGTGCCTTTCTAGTGTGGAGAACGTCCTTAAGCCCCAGAACTAACTCGTCCAAGCGTGCTCGAGTGGCATGAATCAAATGTGATTTGGATCGGCGAGGTGAGGATGTGGAATCATATCTCGACCCCACCACTTCCCAATCTTTTAAAAAGTCATCGAACAGCCTGAAAAGCGGGCTTTTAGCCCTCTCAACCACAGCATGGTACTTCACAGGTCTTAGGAGCTCCCAGCCTTTCCGCTGAGTCAAGAAGCCTAACGTGACTTCCAGATACCCGCAGATAAATGGACTTAGATGCGTTTCCACAGTCATCCCCCATTGTTTCTGTATGCCATGAACCATGCATTTTTGAGCAACGCCAGACTCAACTCGGAAGCTCGTGAAACCAATCCTGTACGATCTCCCGAGTTGCTTGCGGTTGCACGTACACTTCACTGGCTTCAAGAGGTGAGTAGACCCTTCCAAACAAGCAGGCTGTCCGGTAGAGTGTAAGACATAATGCGACGCTGTGTACCTGGCAATGCGCTTATGCGTGTCGAGCTCGAACGGTGACGATGCCGGGGTGGTGGCGAGGTGGGAATCTCTCCTGATTCCCTCTGCACATGCTGCTTCCAGAAGTTTTCGGATGTCGTCAAGAAGTATTGCGCGATCCTCGATAGTTTGGTTGCGAGACTCGATTGCTCGTGACCGCAAGAAATCTTCGATCCTCTCACTAGTGGCTTGAAATCGGGTAATCGCTTCAGTCTGGTTAGCCGTTACTATTCGGCTAACATGGGCGAATGACGCGGCGCTGCTCTCGATTTTGGCTCCAATGTTGGCAAGGTTCTCGTTTGTTTGGACAAGGCCATTGCTTATCGATGGCAGATAGTATTTCTGCAAATCCCGGTTCACATCTTGGTTCTTTTGTATCTCTAGGATACCGTTTCGGACAAGTGATTGTGTCTCGAATCCACAAAACTGGAGTTGACGCAACAGACTCATATTGAGCCTTTCGATGGACGATATCTTGACCTCTACGTCCTTTTCCATGGCCAGCGACTTGAAGGAACGGGCCAATGTCTTCAGCCGCGCAGTGTAGAAGGTTTTGCCCCCTGTCTGTTTGATGTCGACTAACGGTTGCAAAAGTGCCCGCAGTTCATCGATCGCTTTTCGTGCTTCCGTTGCAGGGCTTGATAGCTGGATGTATTGGTCGTTCGTCAGATGGTTGTAGATGGCGGAGTCAGTCCGGAGCAGGCCATTGATGGAGGTGACCTCTCGGTCGAGATGCCGCAGCAGCTTTGCGAATCGCTCGGGTAACTCTTTCAAGTCGTTTAGGAGCTCCAAGGCTTCTAAAGAGCCTTTGATAGCGAGTCCACCCAGCTGGAGGCTGGCTGCAACTGCGCCGAGGACCTCCATGATGGACTACTCACCGACTCACGGCGATGGCGGTTGCGGAATGAACGATGAAAGGGATGGGCTAAGATGAGTTGGATGACGGATGATGGGAGGGGAATAGAAGAAGCAATGCAAAGTTGCCTTTGAGGTGTGCATGCGGGTGACGGCCTGCATGTAGGCTGCCGTCGTTATGTCACATGTATTTGCCATCATTGGCCAGCACTGCTGCCTTCCTGCATTTCTACGTGGCAGTCACCTCAGCCATGTTGCTGTGCCTCCTTTTCTGCACTTTCACTGTGAGAGAAGTGATAATCAATAGGTATTTTCCTTCATGCCCCACATTGCCAAAGGCTGTGATTGCGGTTGAGCCAATCGTGGCTGCATCTCATCCATGAAACTATGTAGTGCCTATGATTGCGTACAGGAAGAGTCTCTTGGTAGACAGTGAAGGAAAGTAGTGTTTGAATTGCATGGCACAATAGATAGATATATAAATGAAGATGTAATGCGATTTCGGGCAATTTACTCCCGGGTTAGTTTTGCAGACAAAAGCAGTGCCCGCTCCGTGTAACCATGTCCTGCATAACCGATCTACCTATTTTGTCCAAACGCATTGCAGGGTATTGCCTGTGCAGAGGGCGATTGGTGTCCTGGCTATAATGGGTAGGAAGATAGAGACTTTCTTGACTGGTGTTTCGCAAAATGGAGCGCTGCTCGACTTGAAATAGGGTGCTTGTAGGCTGATCATCAGTTCCAAGCAAGTAATTGCCTACGAGCAAGCGGAGTTTCCAGGATCACCGGATGTGAAATGAATGCTATAGCAGGCTCTCGTTTCCGCAAAGCCATTGCAAAATTCTTGCAAAACTGGCTGGTGTCTCTAGGGCCCATTTGCCTGGTTGACAAAGGAGGTTGTAGTTGTACGCTCATTTTGCAACACACTGGTTTACATGCTCCAAATCGACGGCAGAGGTCGACTCCGGATATTCGAAAAACCTAAAGAATTCTACAAGAAATGTTTTCCGTAACTATGTAACTATTGCGGTGCTGGTTCCGTGGTCCGCCATAACTCCGCAACCCCAATTCACGCCCATGCTATTTTGTCAGCAAATCTCGGTTGCTTATACTGTCCTTCGACAGCTCGATCCAAACAGCTCCCATTCACCCTGACTTGACCTTCTTACCAGCAAACATTCGCCAAAAGTTATACAACCTGGGCCCATAGACCGACAAAAATGAAACCGAGCTCAGGCTGCAATACATGCAAAGGTACCCCTCTCCCAACCGCACTTACTCTCCAAATCTAACACTCTCCCAGCCCGCAAAGTCCGCTGCGACGGCATCCAACCCTCCTGCCAACGCTGCACGAAATCAGGTCGTGTCTGCGCTGGCTATAGCACACAGCTTTTCTGGCCGCGCAAGAATGACACGCGCAGGGCCATCGTTGCGGCGTCGCCGAAGCATTTCTTGCAGGTGGCTCGGCGGCGGAGTGTAGGGTTCATCTCAACGACGAGTTGGGATGTCATGGTACATAGGCATCTGATGAGCGATGACTGGATGTCTTTGGAATTTGAAATGTCGACGCCATTGTTACGAGGGAGTATGGGGGATGATTCTTATGCTTTGGCGCCGAAGTTGTCGCCTGTCTTGGCATGGGTGCCACATCACTTGGACTCTTCGTCTCGCGATCTTACGGAATATTGTACGTTACATGTCCACAGAGTACACTCATACTAACAAGAACAGTCGACCTCGTCGTCGTCCGCGCCCTCCGTATCATAGGCCAGAGCGCAACAACCCTCCGCAGTGCGCTCATCCGCATGGCCTTCTCCGACAGCACGCCTTCCGCCAAAGCCGTTCTCCGGGCCCTCCTCGCCCTCTCCTCTCTGCACCGCCACGGCTCCCAAAAGCAAGCGGAAAGCTACAAATATGCCGCTCTCGGAGCCATGCGGGAGGCGGCCCGTGTGCAGCTGCAGGGCAAGGCCCTGCTGCAGCACGTCGCGGCCAGCATGTTGCTCTGCACGTTCGAGGTGATGAACACGGTTGGAAGACTGGTGAAGTGTTGGCTGACCTGGGACAGTCGGAGACGGTGCGGGGCGAGTCACATCAGTGGGTTTGGTATCTAGGCGGCGCTTGCAGCCTCGCCAGGATGTCGGCGCAGGATTCCACGGCCCGCGAAGATGATGACTACACGGTGCTGATGGGATGGGTACATTACTACGATGTTGTCTCGCGGTTCAGTCTGTATCATTGGAAACCCGACACTCCCGCCGCAGCATCCCTCATACAGGATAAGAGAATCATGTGCATGCTCAAGAACCTCTGCGACTTGCATCAGGTGCGTCTAACGTCCAGCTATGTTACTTGTAAAGGTTTGGCTGATAACTTGCAGTCACCGTATCCGAGGGTGGAATCTCACCAGATTCTGCATCTCCTCGGCAGCAGCATACGATACATTTGCATGTCCAGAGAACCAGTATTGGTCCCTAACCTCCAAGTCCACCTACAAAAAGTCGCCCAAGAGTTGATATCCGCCGACTTCCGCAGTCCCCTATCCGGCAACAACTATGACCAGCGCATCCCCGAGCTCTACCAAATCGCCGCCCTCGTGTACCTCGCACACGCCGCGCCGGACGTCTCTCCCCGCGGCATCGAGCTCCACGCCCTCACGGAGCGCGCATTCACGCTGCTCGGCGAGCTGGACTCGTGCCCATGGCTGATGCTGCTTGTGCTGTTCGCGTGCGAGGCGCGCAGCGACGAGAGGCGGGCGGTGATACTACGGTTGGTTGGGGAGGCGGAGAAGGATGGGGGCAGGTTTGAGGGCCTGCGGTATGCGAGGGAGATGATGCGGTTTCGGTGGGTGCAGGATGACCTGGGGGGAGGGGATGCGAGCTATGTGAAGAGGATGGATGTGCTGATGAGCACGAGCGGCGTGTTGCCGATCCTGCTGTAAGCTTTGCGTTAGTGAATACAGGTGAGACGAGTGTCAGATCTAGAGGTCATCTAAAGATGATCAGCAAAAATTTGTTGCAACTCTCCACATATCGCATCGGACAGACGATTCAGATCACCACCGAAACAAGCCCACCCCTGAAGCCAGCAACTTCCAGCTCATCACACGACGACAAAGAACACCAAGACACATCAGACTCAAAGACGGTTTTTTTTTTTTTTGTAACGGTTGTCTCAGATGTCTCGGCCTGGACCGGGCGGATGAACGAGACAATGGGTTCTCCCCACAATCTGAATCCTGATGCTAGACGCCACTTGCATGACCCTTTTAGGTTCGGCTCGTGTTGCCATTGCAGCTACCGGCGAGATGTAAGACAAGCCGCGCTCTAGCATCTGTGAGGTTTGGGTATAAATAAGGAGGCATATCCATACCTAACTCTTCGCCTGGCAGTGTCACCAACTAAGTTATAATCCTACTACCTGGCTGGTTCACCACCACTTCAACACATACCACACATCTTTTACCAGACGATACACCGTCAACATGCTCCTCTCCGCAAACTGCCTCCTCCTCCTCCTCCCCGTCCTCGCGGCGGCAGGCCCCTCGTCCCGGCCCTGCGGCCTCCGGATCGCACCGTGCCCAGGCACGAGCGTGTGCACGCCCATCGACCCGGCGTGCACCGACACGTCGCGGTGCCGGGGCATCTGCACGGCGCCGCAGCAGACGTACGCGTCGTGCGGCGGCTTCCGGGTCCAGCCGCAGGGCTGCAGCGCGGGCTACACGTGCCGGGACGACCCTCGCCGGTCGGGCTGCGGCATGGCCTGCGACATGCCGGGCATCTGCATCTCGGACAGCCAGCCGACGTGCGGGGGGTTCCGGGGGGGCATGTGTCCGGCGGGGTTGTCGTGCTATGACTACCCGAGCGATGGGTGCAATGTGGCTACGGGAGGGCGCGATTGCTTGGGGATTTGTCTGTAGGGTCTGAGCTTGTACGCGTCGTGCATGATGCCACCGGTAATCCTGCCTATGGCAATGGTGGAATGAACTGTTAGGGATCAATGGCAAGATGTCGATACCATGTCATAGCCGCAATCACATTTCATCAAGACCATTCAAATTGAACCATTACTTGCCATATAAATAGCCCCAATGCTGCCATCTGGTTTCCTGCATTGACCAATCTGAGGCCGAACGGATCGGCCCGGCATCTTCGGCTCCTACTCATAGCCTGCACAAGCAAGTGGAGCACCGGCCCCACGGCCGCCTCACACGCGCGCAGGACGCCAGCTCCATCCCTAGGCTCTTGAATTAATCAGCATCCCGCGTGCGCCTTCGCTCCCACCGCAGACCCGATCCATGTCATATCGGCTTCATCCATAGCCCGCGCAGGCTTACACAAGCAAGCCAAACCAAACTCCAACAAAAAGGATCCGTGAGCCAGCCGGTTGCTAGATATTCACTCTCACACCAGTCCGCTTGCTTCTCCCGAAGACCCTCCACCACCATCAGCTCGTCTACAAGCTTACTGGTGTCAGGACTCACTCCATCATGACAAAAATCAACATCGCCATGGTGCTCGACACCGTCTGCCCCTGGTGCCACATCGGCCACCGCAACCTCCTCACCGCGCGCTCCCTCTGGCTCGCCTCCCACCCCTCCGACACCATCGCCATCACCTACCTGCCCTTCCAGCTGGTCCCCGACGCGCCCCTGGCCAGCGTCGACAAGCGCGCCTACTACGCCGCGCGCTTTGGCGCCGACCGCATGCCCCTCATGCAGCAGCGCATCGCCTCGATCGGCGAGCCTCTGGGCATCAACTTCAAGTTCGGCGGCAGGGTCGGCAACACGCGCGACTCGCACCGCCTTGTGTGGCTCGCGCAGCAAAGGTACGGCGCCGAGGTGGCGAGGAAGACCATGGAGGGGCTGCTGGTGGCCTACTTCGAGAAGGAGGCCGATATCACCGAGATGGAGACGCTGCGGAAGATTGGCCTGGCCGCCGGCGTTGAAGGGGACGTCTTTGACGAGGCGATTGCCAAGGGAGAGGAGGGCAAGGCGGAGGTGGAGGCGCTGGTGCGCGAGGCCCAGCGCCAGGGCATTTCGGGCGTGCCCAACTTCACCATCCAGAACAAGTACGAGATCAGCGGTGGCAGGGAGCCTGCGGCCTTTCTACAGGTCTTTGAACGGATCAAGGCTGCAGAGCAGTAGGCACGCTGGAGCCGATATGTGACGCTTCTACTACTCTACTTCGGCGGAGGCAGAGAGTTCCCGGCGTTTTTTTTTTATGACTGCGAAAGGATGAAGGCGAACATTTGACGCTTCTATTGCTCTAGATGGGTATACAGCTGGTCCGACGCAGATAAAAAGGGAAATAAAAAAAGCAGTAAACAAACTCCCTCATTCTCGCTGGCTCTTTGATCTGAACAGCACCTCAGTCCTCCTCTCCCACACCTGATCCCACACTTTGTTCCCCTCGAACCCCGGCACGTAGAACAGCACACCAATCTCCTGGCTCGTCCACCAACTCGCCCGGTCCATGTTCCCCGAGCCCAGCACCAGGAACTCCCCGTCCACCAGCGTCATCTTGAAGTGGCTGACGACGGGCTCATCCGCCTCGGCCCGCCGCTCCTCCAACGGCCTGTAGTACAGCACCTCGAGCGCGCCCAGCGGCGGCGTCTGCGCCTCCACGTCCCCGTGCACCGCGGCGTTCTCGGCCAGGGCGCTGTATTTCTTGATGAGGCCGTTGAGGCATCGCGATGTGGTTGTGCCCGCCGTGACGAGCTGCTCGATCAGCATCATGCCCTTGCTGGTGCGAATCTGCACGTCGACACCACGCTGCATGGCGGAGAGGAGCGCCTCGACGACGGGCTGGGAGGTGACGTTGGGCGTGATGATGGTGATGCTGCGCTGGGCGTTGTCGATGAGCGTGAGGAGTGTGGCGTTTAGCGGCGTCATGGGCGGACTGCTCTGCGACAGAAAAGGGAAGAAGCTGAACCGGGGGTTGCGATGATGCGACGAAGGCAGGAATATCGTCGATGCAGCTCCCGCCGCTGGGAAAGCCAAGGACTGACTGGCAGACAGCTTCTCCGTCGCATCTTGAACTACAGGGATGCTTCCACCACCCTCCAAGCCAGTCTCCTCTACTCTATACCCCCAAACCAGCTCGTGAAACGCCCTCAGCTGCGCCACAATCCCACCCTCAAGCTCCACGCAGCCCTCGAGCCACCTCTCCCACGACACGTTGCAGCTCGGCACCCATGCCCTGCGACCGTCCACGATGACATACTTGGGATGCATGACGCTAATCGGCGTGAAGAACAGGCTCTTGACCGTGACCTCGATGCCCGCCGCCCGCAGCGTCGCTTCGTCGGGCAGGCCCAGCCCCGGCCATTGGGTCGGCGGATACACGTGGCCCTCGCGCGACGCCGTGTGAAACAGTTTCTGGAACAGGCCTCGCGATGAGAAGCCAAAAGTGATGCGCAGCGGCGGAGAGGCCGCGGCGCGGCGGGAGGAGGCGAGTTTGAGCAGCGTGCCGCGCAGGGCGTCGAGCGTGGGGGAGTCGGCCCAGTAGCACGTCACAAAATGCACCTCGCGCTGCGCGCTCAAGATTGCTGGCAAGATGGCCCGTTCAAAGATGGACAGCCCCGTACCGACGTACAGGGTTCTGGGGATGCTGCTGGTAATGAGAGAGTCTGGATCGGCGACATGGTTGTTAGGAAAGTCGTTGCGCTGCTCATGGCCGTGCGTGCGGAGGAGTTGCTTCCATGGCCCGACGAAGGACGGAGGAAACGATGAGGGGGGTGACATTGAAAGGGGGAGGTTGTTATCGGCGCATGCTCGTCGTAGTGGTAAAATCTCAACACTTTCGGTAGGGTGGTGGTAAAGAGGAGAGGTGAAGGATGACGACAGGTGAAGTGAGGTGATGTAAGCGGACCGTTGCAGCGGCACGTGCTGCCTCCGTCTCCAGCGGGGTGCCCCCACGACGGGACGCCAAATAGCGGCCCAATTACCCCCCCAGCAAAGCCGACTCCCACCTCACCCGCAGCGCTTGCGCGTTCGACGCACGGGGACGCAGGAGGAGGAGGATGAGACGTCAAAACCCCTCAGCCCGTGGGAACAAAGGTTGGCGGGGGTGTTTTTTTTTGGTTTTTTGGTTTTTTTGGAGGGGGGGAGTTTTGTTCTAAAAAATGTATTCTTAGTACAGGCCGCCGCGGCCGCCCAACATGTGCTTCTCCAGGGTGGCCAGCTTCTCCCGGGGCGTCCTCTTGTGCTCGACGCACCACGGGAACTTGGGCATGGCCGCGCGGCGCAGCTGCTCGTCGAGGGCGCGCATGCGCTGGTCGCGGCGATGCCAGGCGGCAATGTCGCGCGTGTAGCGGTGCTCGGCGTCGTCGACGCGCGCCGTCCACTGCCGCACCGCCAGCTCCAGCCGCCGCGCCTCGCCCGCGTCCTCGAGCGCCGCCGCCGCCGTCGCCGCGCCCGGCAGCGGGATCGTCGGCGGCACCGACGGCTTGGCCGCGTAGTGGTCCGCCGTCGCCCGCGGGTCGCAGTACTCCCAGATGCCCCAGGCCATGGCCACGGCGCGGATGGCCTGGTAGAAGGCCAGCCAGTCGCCGTAGTCGTCGAGCTTGAAGGGGGAGCTGCTGTCCTTGGCCAACATGGTGCCGGCTGTGCTTGCTAAGCTTGGCGCGCGATGGGAAACGGCTTGATCAAGGGGAGGGGAGAGAGAGAGAGGGAGGGAGGTTGGTTGTTGCTTCGTCGTTGCTGTCGAGATAAGACGACGACCTCGTCCATCTTATAAACCCTCAATCCTGTCGGTCATCATGCAATGCACGCATGCATTCGGAATGCCGATCTTCCAGCATGGGAAAGCAAACGGCCCCCGCAGGGCAAGGAAAACGCATCGACCTTCCCGGGCAGATGCATCGGATTTGCTGTCCCCAGCACAGTCAGATCCGGGGGATATTAACGCCGTCGACAAATCATCGTAATAATAGCTCGCTGCAGCTCCGTGAAAAAGCGGGCCATGGCACCCCCCTCTCCCCTTATACGCCCTGCAGTGGGTATTCTTATTGTAGGTGGTTTATGGAGCTGCTAGTCCGTACTTGTGCGGACTTAGGGCCAGCGGCTCGCCTCCAAGGTTGACGATGGCTTCATTTCCTTAAACCGCCAGGCCTCGCTAGAACCTCCTCCCGCCACTTCTGACTCAGGCACAGGTAGTTGCTAGGCTAGAGTAGGTACGAACCCTAACTACCGTACCTGTCTTGGTGGTATTTGGGCAGCGCTGCAACAGCGTTGCATTCTCCTTATCCACCGATTGCTGCATGCGGGGTACACACCACACCCACCACACACACACACACCACACACACCACAATCTTGGTGCAGCCGCACATCTGACTGTACCGTCATTCGCGAGTGGACGGACGGGCCTTTTTGCCCTTTTCAACCTGCTGCATGTAACCTTTGTCAACTTCACTCGTTGGCCCAGGGCTATCGAGATGCTGTTTTAATCAACAACCTCACGATCCCGCGCGAGCAAGTTCAATTTTTAATTTTTTTAGAAGAGCAGAAAACATCATTCACTCAAAATAATGAGATTTACCGGGTGCTTTGGTCTTCTACTCATGGGTCGCCACCGGAAGCTTATGTGAGAAACGAATTTATGTGTATCTTCATCTTGTGCTATTTACACTATATCCTTCAGCCCCGTGTATGTTTTCATCCCAACACATGCCGTCGCGCGCCTCCTCAATCCCTTACATGAAAGAGGGGTTGGCGTTCTCCAGAAGCTGCACGAAGTAGGCCTGGAACCAGGTACCGGCCTCGGGGGCAGGGATCACGGAGGAGGGAGAGCCGCAGAAGTGGTCGTAGCGCTCAGCGGTGGTGTCGCTGGTTCCGTCAGCCTCACCGCCGGGCTTCACCCAGACAAAGGCGTCAAGGAGCGCATCGCCAGTGTTGGCGGTGGGGCGGCGGCCGAAACCAGTGCCGCGGGCGTTGCACCAGTGTCCCCACTCGAGCTGGCCGGTGGGCTGGCGACCGGAACGGCCCTGGTCGGTGATGAAGCGGACGCCGGTCCAGCCGCGAGCCTCCAGGAGAGGAGCCAGGGCGTGCACGTACTTGGACTCGTCGTAGACAGGGTTGGGCGTGGTGTAGGAAGGAGGCGAGCTGAGGAGCCAGGCGTTGTAGTTGGAGACGTTGGTGACGAGTCCACGGAGAGACCTGGGGCGGCCGGCCTCAATGTAGACACTGGCGAAGGTTTCGGCAGCGCCAGCCTGGTTGGCGGGCCAGCCGAGCCAGCCAGCGTGGCCAGCATCGAGGTACATGGCGACGTTGGGCAGGTTGAGCTGAGTGACGGCGTACAGGGTGCACTCGTGGTAGGCGTCGGCAGCGTTGGCGCACTTGGGCACATTCATGTTGGTCACCATGTTGGCCAGGGAATCGGGCTCTACGGCGGGGTTAGATGAGTCGTCAGATAGATAGGGCAGTTGGGCTATGATTCTTACCAATGACGAGCAGCATGCGGATGTCAGAGTACTCGACAATGATCTCGCGGATGGTGTCGATGTAGTTTCTGTAGTTGGCAATACCATTGTTGTCAAGCGAGTACTCGCCGTTGGAGGCAGCAGCGGCGCAGTCACGGTCGGGCAAGTCGTAGACGACGAACTGTCCGGCGTAGTTGCCGCCGGCAGCGTTGGCAGCGCGGATGTCGGCAAGGGTCTCGCGCATCAGGGGGGTCTTGGAGAAGGTATCCCTGGATGCTGTCAGTCAAGGCTCGAACCACTCAGCCGCGGCTTGTCTCGACTTACAGCCACATGAAGGAAGGCACCTCAGCAACACGGGCAGCGGCGGTGGCCATGGCGCCGGTCAGCGAGGGAACAGCGAGGTTGAGAACCTCGGAGCGGTAGTAGTTGTTGGCCCACAGGTCGACGCCGCTGTAGGGGTTGCCGGACCATGTGGCGGTGCCGCTGCCGACGGGGGCGCGGGTGGTCGAGGTGGTGCCAGTCGCGCGGGTGGAAGTGGCGGAGGAGGTCCTGGTCACGGCGGAGCTGGTAGGGCGGACGCTGGAGCTCGAAGTAGGGCGGACGCTGGAGCTCGAGGTAGGGCGGGCGCTGCTGGTGGTGCGGACGGTGGTGGTGGCGGCAGCACCGGGGATGCACTGGTGGTACCACTCGTTGATCACCGAGCAGGTGTTGCCAGAGGTACAGCAGGTGGCGCCGTTCCAGTTGTTACCACCGCACTGAGACCTGATAACATGTCAGTGACCTGTGACGACCTGATGCCCTTTGGTCTTTACTCACCAGACGCTAGCGCAGGCCTGTCTCTCCTCAACCTCGAGGGGAGCGGCAATGGCCGCGGTGGCGAAAGCAGCGGCGATGAGGAGTGTTCGGGCAGCCATTGTGAAGGATGTGAGCCGGGTATCTTCTGAAGCCTGGTGAGGAAGCAAAAGCAGCTACCGAGCGAAGGAGCACCTTTATACCCTCACGATCGAGCACGTCGAGTTGGGGAAGGATCCACACGAGCGGAAAGTCGGGAAGGCAAACCTAAGCAACGTCCACGGTTGCAAATGAGGTCGAATGCGCCAGTTTGTCTCAATGGAGCAAGCTTCGCCGGACACAGCTGCCGAATTCACTGAGGGCAGCTGGGCGGAGGAGATCACGGCCGGCTGCCGATATTGACCTAGTGAGTCGCGCTGCTGGTCATTGGCGGCAGGGGGCATCGTGGATGGATCTCTAGAGGCATTCTCTGCGGATCCTAGCCACAGGCTGGTCCACGATGTAACAAAGAGCGCATTGTAGACCTCATCTCGGAGGCCACGTTCCTGACGACCCTTGGGTTGGCCGACCAAGGGCGACGGACCGGTTGGCTCCCAGGCCGACGACAACATGTGGGGGAGTGGCGGGGGAGCATCTGATGGACACTGGTTCGGACCGTTTCCAGACAACTGACAGCGTCGAGCCAAGTCTGGCTAATCTGTTTCTGCGGATGACTAGCCCGGGGAATAACAGAATTGGCCTCCTGGTGATATGGGATTGTCGGGTCCAGGGCCGGAGGGTGAACCCTTACCCCCACTGGTGCGGAGGAAGAGGAGGAGAACCAGATCGGGGAACCTGGGGGTAGTACCGTGTAAAACGATGTTGATGGTGGCAGGCCTGTCTATTCACTGCGGCCGAGCCTTGGTAGCCTGGAGCAGATTGAACCTTTACGACAAGATCGACGGTTTGGCGCACGCAAAAGCCGGTACTCTTCATATAGGGGAATGAGGTCGCCCATTCCCTTGGAATCAGATCGACTGCCACCCAAGAGCCTCAGATCTCTTGAATTCAACGACAGTCCAAACATCGTGCTGGCGACGGTGGCCAAAAGGCGAGCATCAAACGGGTTCATCGGGAGTGGGCTGTCCTCGTGCTGCGAGAATTGCCATGACGGAAAGAGGCTCCGCGTCCGTTTTAGGAAGCGTGCTACGGCGGGATAGCCGTGGTGATGTCTGGGCTGTGGCTACGCCCAAACAGGCCTCGACCGGGATCGTCGGTCGCGCAATATCTGGTTCAGCGGATGGGCGAATGATGCAGCGGGGCGCCAGGCGAGCCAGTCATGTTCGCGTTTCGAATTAACTGCACTCCAAAGGGTTTTGCAGGGATCCCGTCGGTTGTTGAGATGAGGTCTCGAGCTGGGCGCAGGGTTCAGAGAAACACGCAGCAGCATCCTCGTGACATATCACGTGACCCTGTTCCCCGATAAGATAGGAGAATGATAAGATAAGGGATGGCCATTCGAACCCTTGAACGCACAGTCAGCAGCACGCGACTGCTCACCGCCAACAGCTCCCGGCAGAATCCCCTCCTATCTCGAGATAGCATTATGGTATCCAGGGTTCAACCAGCTCCGCGTCGCATTGCCCCGAACCCGAAGCTCCCTCGAGCGCACGCCGCGCACGCCGTTTCCCTCCAGCAGCCATCATGATATCCGGCATCCTCATATTCAACCAGAAGGGCGAAAACCTCATCTTCCGCGCCTTTCGCAACGACTGCCGCCCCCGCCTCGCCGATGTCTTCAGGATCCAGGTCATTTCCAACTCCCAGGTCCGCTCGCCCATATTGACGCTCGGGAGCACCACCTTTAGCCATGTCAAGCACGAGAACATCTACCTGGTGGCCGTCACCAAGAGCAACGCCAATGCCGCGCTGGTCTTCGAGTTCCTGTACCGCCTGATCCAGCTCGGCAGGGGGTACTTTGGCAAGTTTGACGAGGAGGCTGTGAAGAACAACTTTGTCTTGGTCTATGAGCTCCTGGACGGTAATTTGCCTCTTGTCCCTTGTTTCGTGTGCAGGTACTGATGAACCGTGCAGAGGTTATCGACTTTGGCTATCCTCAGAACACAGAGACGGACACGCTCAAAATGTACATCACGACCGAAGGCGTCAAATCGGAAACTCGGCCGGAAGATACCAGCAAAATCACCATGCAGGCAACAGGTGCGCTATCGTGGCGCAAGGCAGACGTCAAATACCGGAAGAACGAGGCGTTTGTGGATGTCATCGAGGACGTTAACCTGCTTATGTCGGCTACGGGCTCGGTGCTACGCGCGGACGTCACGGGGCAGATTGTGATGCGAGCATACCTGTCCGGAACGCCGGAATGCAAATTTGGCCTTAACGACAGACTGCTTTTAGACAACGACGGACTTTTGAGCTTACCCAGCGGCAACCGCATGGGCACCAAGGCCACCAAGGCCGCGGCAGGCAGCGTCACGCTCGAGGACTGCCAATTCCACCAGTGCGTCAAGCTGGGCAAATTCGACGCAGACCGCATCATCAGCTTCGTTCCCCCCGACGGCGAGTTCGAGCTGATGCGGTACCGCGCCACGGAAAATGTCAACCTCCCCTTCAAGGTGCACGCCATCGTCAACGAGGTCGGGCGGTCCAAGGTCGAGTACAGCATCGGGGTCAAGGCCAACTTCGGCCCCAAGCTCTTCGCGACCAACGTCGTCGTCAAGATCCCGACGCCGCTCAACACGGCCAAGATCACGGAGCGCTCCACGCAGGGCCGCGCAAAGTACGAGCCCAGCGAGAACGTCATCGTGTGGAAGATCGGCCGCTTCACCGGCCAGAGCGAGTACGTCCTCAGCGCCGAGGCCATGCTCACGCCCATGACCAACCAGCGCGCCTGGAGCAGGCCGCCCCTGAGCATGAACTTTAGCCTCCTCATGTTCACGAGCTCGGGCCTGCTGGTCCGCTACCTCAAGGTGTTTGAGAAGAGCAACTATTCCAGCGTCAAGTGGGTGCGGTACATGACGAGGGCGGGCTCGTATGAGATCAGGTAAGAAGATATTCCAATGGCTCCCTCTAAGCGAGAGGAAGAGCGTGGCGCGGCGTCATTTTGGCACGGCATTAGCTGACACGGTGTGACAGGTTTTGAGCGGAGCGTTTTGAGCGGCAGGCTGCATGGGAAAAGAGCATGTACAGGCGTTTGTTTAAGGATATCCCGGCAAAAATGTACGAGTGTTACCTGACCTTGACTTTATCCACCAGTATCCTCGTGACCACACCCCCTTTTCCCGCCAGTCCTCCCATCAGCCTCCTCCACATGCCGGATTCGTGCGGATCCCCGTCCCAGATCTGGCGGTCTGCCCAGGTGCAGCTACAGTTGGCCAGATCCTGCGAATCCAGCATATTGCCGATGCTGCAAACGTCAAGGCGAGACGACTTCCCCTCCCGCCCGTTCTGGCGCTCGTCACACGAGCCGCAAGCGTGTTCGACCCCGCCAGCAGTCGCCTTTTGCGCCCCCATGCCCGGCGCCGCATGTTCTTTCTCCCTCTCGAGGCCGCGGGTGTTGCTGCCATCACATGCCGTGATGGCAAAACCTCGAGCGGTGTGCAGTCGTGCCGTGACCGCGCCCGCCCGCTCCCATGACATGACAGCCTCTTTCCTCGCTTAACTTGCACATCTCAGCCATCACTGGATCCCCCAAGTGACAAGCCGCACCTGAAAAGGCGCTCGGGAGCACCAACACAATGCTGCTTCCCGAGCGATAAGGCGCATTTCCTCATCATCATTACAAGGTCTCAGTTTCCCTTGCTACAGTATCCCAATCACACCCTCGGCTCCATCGACTTCCACAAGCAGGTTTTCCCTCTTGGAGGGGCACTGTGCCACATCGGCCGTTCTCTCTCAACATGTGACATGCATTATCTGCGACTAAGCTGCACGTTTCTGTGCGACATTGACGGAAAACCCTTTGCAATCCTTCCTCACTCGCCGGGTTCGTCTGTTCAATGATGATCTATCGTTCCTGTCCAGATGCACGTCGTAACCCTAAGAACGACACCATGACAAACGATGACGAGGGATTCTCAATCTGGAAGAGTTTCACCTCGCACAGACAAACCCCTCCAGACCGGGCTGTCCGTGTGTCGAGAAAGGGTAGCATAGCCGTTCACACTCCATGACGCTCCAGCTTGTCATGGTCCTGCAGTGCAGCCGTATTTCCACGACCGCATACGATCTATCGCATCCCCCTTTTGGTAGCACAAATGACGCCGAGTTCTTGTCACGAACCAAAACATTCTTGTCAAATATTGCCGTCCGTATCCGGCAGTAAGCCAGAAAAGTCCCGGGGCGCGTCGCCGTGCGAGGCATCACAAGCCAGGGTCGGTCGCTCCGTTCTCACCCAGCGACGGGCGATCTCCGAGCCCGTTCTCCTCGCCGCGTATTAACCCTTATCCATCCTTTCTACCCTTCACCATCGGGGGTATTTTCCTCAAGCAAGTGTTTGCTTTCCTCGGCTCTTCTCAGAATTTGGCGAGACGAGCTTCTGAAAGAGAAGCATCTGCATGAGGCGAGGCAGTTCCACGACCTGTCAAGCGCGCGTGCCTGTTGGCTCTGTGAACCCTGTGTGGCTACTGCTCGTGTTGTGTAACGACACATGGGAACGAAAGCTGCCAGGAGCTTCTTCTGTTCATTCTCGGCCTTCTGTCAACCCGGCCTATGTCTCAGCCTGCAACCCCCAGAAAGCCCCATAATCCTTCCCTTATTCTCCCACGACACATTCTCTATTCCTTCCGCGGCTCGGGTGACCCCTCATGCTCCTCTTCAAGCCACCCTCTGCCCCCTTGTTTCACCCACCATCGCTGGGGCTCTTTTCGTCCCTAATCTCCACAGTTTTCCTTTAGTGACAGACTGAGAGATGGTTTCCGACCCCTGCCCGGAGGGCATGGCTAAATATGCAAGTCCATACAGCGACGATCGCACTCACCGTTGAAAGAACATCAGCTTGTATCCCGCATGCAATTTCGCGTCTGGACGTCATTGGTAGGGTCTCAGCCATCCGGCTGACGCCACCCGCCATGCGCTCTCCACGTGCAGTCGATACGGCCAAGAAGTCGTATAGCTGTTGCCGCGGCTGTACCTCGAATATTGATTTGCTCAAAGTGGCGGTGATGGTTGCTAAACTGGCAAGATTGGCCGCCAAGAACTTCAACTCAGCTGTGCCGCCTATGGAGTAGCTGTCTTCATCAAACACCAAGGATATATAACGGTCAACCTCCTCGTTTTCTTAGCCCGTTGATCTTTCAAGACTGACAACAACATGAAAGTTTCCTTCACCTGCCTTTTTCGAAACTAACTTCAAGCAAACTCTAGATCTCAAGGCACATCCATAAGCTCACGCGTCAAGGCATAATAAACAGATATCAATCATTCTCTCTTCCAACACAACACTTATTCTGGTCTCATCATTGTCATAAACTCAGCGTGCCGCCTATTATTCCTTAATCCAATCATACCGGTTTTCAAAAACTTGATTTCTCGTACCATTATCTGTCGCAAGTTGCGCCAGACGTCGATTTCGTCTTCACTTTGCTTGCATTACAATTGCACTGATTTCGACCCAAGTCTTTCGCAGCGCGGCAAAAGTCACCCCGTATTCCTCAGTCTTTGAATCTGCCAGGCTACATCTTGTTGTTTGCGCGTTAGCAGCGTGAACAAATACGTCTTCTGCCCTCAACCACGCAAGGGGACGCCCTGCTTAGCACCAACTCAGCCAGCAACCTTGGAGATAGCACACATTTCCGTTGAGGAGAACACATACCCTATTTATACTTCAGCCAGTCGTCCTGTCGACGTCAGTCTCTACTATTATCGTCGAGCTGAGTCCCACAACTGAAACATCAACTCGTACAACCACTTTAACCACCGGTTCCGATTCGCCATTCCGAGGCCTTCACATCACCGCTCAAAGCTCTTATCAGGATGTGCATCGAGAAATACATCCACCGCCACCATCCCTGCGGTCGGCCCATGTCTTACTACAACGACTACGATTATTGCCCCTACGCTTACGTTGACCCCAAGACCCGGCAGCCCATCAAACCTTGCGACAACCGCGTCTGCGAGCCCACTCCACCCAATCCGTGCAATACGCAAGGGTGCTGCGTCTCCCCTAATTGCACATCCGGCACGTGCCGACTCACCGATCTTAACCACTACTGGAAGTGCTGCCGCTGTGGCCGTGGCGCAAACACCTCGCGCTGGTGCCGCCACCGCAAGGACGATAGTCCAGATACCCTGTGCTACCATGTGGTGTGTCCAACTTGCACGCAAAGCAGTTGAAGCGCTCAGGGATGGTCTGATGGTTCTGGGAGGCTTGAGACGAATTGGCTGGCTCAATTTGAGAGACTGTTCAGCGTCTGTTCGGTTTGGACTGTTTGTCCATCGTGGAAATTGGAGAATACTTATGGCATGGATGGCTTTTTCTACTCGTTGGTTCTGCTAGCTGACTCTGCGCAAATTTGAGAAGAAAGGTGTTTGATGGTTTCATACTCCAATAGATCTGTCTAAGTTACCCTGCAATTGCTTGCACTGATTATGCTGAATGTGCGCCTTTCCTTAGCCTCTATTCTTCAAGCATGGCCTCACCGATTACAAAATAAATTATTCACGGCCCACGATTGATGGAAACCTAATATCAATGTCGAAGATCTTTAACGATGAATGGGCAATAACGGTAGTATGTCTCAACCATTCGGTTTGCCTTCTGGTTACGTCAAAGTTGATTAGAGTGCTTCATTTGAGGGCAGCTGAGTATGCTAGTGAAGAGTGATTTAACGAAAATGAGACAACGGAAAGGTACATATAAGAGGGACAACTCGATCCCTCGCCCTAAGTCCTGTTTCGGTGTTTGAAAGTATGTCGTCTTTCTCATGACTATATATTTCCATATCATGAAAGTGTGGCAAGCTAATTTGAAATAAGACGAGTTTCCTCGTTCGCTTGACAAGTACTGGTCAATAATGATGATGTAATATGACCCGTTCCGATAAACATAGCTCATATTGTAGAATCTTAGTCAGTTATCCAAGGTATGGTGAACAATAGCTTCATATCCTCAGCTTGTTTCAATGAGATCTTAGGCTCATCAATCGCAATATATCCCCATTGTGAAATTTCGCATCTTTGTGTTCAGATCCCTTAACTATAAGCTACAGAACTTCCAAGACAAATCGAGAATTCATGTGGGTGTGCTTGATATAGTGATGGTTGTGATTTGAAAGTTAAGGCTTGCCTGAGCCCAGCAATATCTCCTAGAAAGATGAAAGCCACTACCATTCCTCAAAGCCTTGGGCCGTTTATGGCTCCGTACTCATTTAAAAACAGTCATCCATTCGAAAGAACCGTATTTTGGGTCTTGCAACCTTGTTATCACAAGCCTGAGCCTTGAAATACCTTAGCCACGACGCGCAGAAGATAGCAAGCAGTATGAGATGTCACATGGACACGTCAATGGCCACTTCACGCTCTGCCGTTGTCGTCTGCAAGCCCCCCGGTCCCTCTCTCATCAGATAGTAAGTGAACCGAGCTTTTTCTTCACGTGGACTATCAGCGTGATACAGGGAGTCATGCTTTGACGCGCCACAGACATGAACTGAAATTCAGCGCTTCAGGGGAAGGCCGGCACGGATTTTCAGTGCTGGGGGCTTCTCTTCATTCGTGGCCACCTTGCATATCATTCCTGTTGAGTCTCACATCCAAGTAAAGAGCTTCGGTCGGAATTTTGCTTCAAAGGCCGTGGTTAAAAGAACCGGGAGCGAATGGACGATAGCTAGGCAAGGTCGTGATTTGAATCACGAATTTGCACCGTCAGGTCAGAAGAAGTCTGGCTCCTTGGACATAAATAAAGGCCGAGTTCCTTCTAGTTTCCCTTCAATGTACAGTCGACACAAGAACCTGCGCGCAAATTATCAAATCCATTTCCAACTCAACTTCAGCCTCGTCTCCTCGGCACACAACTCATCACTCCCTCGAAGCAAGCTGCATTTGAACGACAAAACAGTCATTCATACTGTGCTTCCACGTCCAGTTCACACTCAAATGCGGTCATATCAGAAAATACACTGTTGACTGCCCCGTACTAGTGCGCGCAGGGGTAACCTGCACGCATGATAGTCATGGGCCCCGCGAGGACCTCAAACACGCTGATCTCTTGAAATTCAAGCCTGGAGAGCTTTCATTCGAGTTATGCGATGGGTGCAGAGATAATCACGGGGATTGGACTGGCATTCCCCCGTGGAAGTCCTGCGTATGCATGGGGACAGGCACGTTGTTGGGAGAATTAAGGAAAATGATCTCTACTGCACCCATCTAGGATGCTGCCGCTGCAGATCACTCACGCTGAAGAGGGAGTAGGCCAATTTGAAAGCAAGGCCAAGGGTTAAGCCTGTATAGAAGAGCTCCGAGGCGTGATGATGATGATTCAAAAGAGTTCAAGAGCCCGTTCCCTACCTTGGAGAGTAGCACAGATAGATGCAGTCTCTTAGGTTGGGAAGCTACAAACTAGCGAGTATAATCACCACCGCCCTACTACCTTTCCTTTTGAAATTTCCAGTCGCAAATATGTCCCTTGATGGCGTTCCTCTACGTGAAACACGGCCCCCGTGTGGCCATCTCCGGACACACATAGACCCAACGTAAACACGCAAACAAGGTTCGGCACAGGGGGAACCCGGCTACAGCAATTGCCCGAACCGCATGTCTCTTGCTTGTGGCTGGTCTGATTTTCGTTTATTCCTTGATGATGGACGGTGCAAGGGAGATGTGCGGCTTGCAAGTATGGTGATGATGATGCTGATGAGACGCAGCTACCCGCACCGCTTGTTTGTTCCATAGTACGGGATTCCACGTTCCTTTTTTTTTTTTTTGCTTCCTTGTGGAGGGAAAATATTTTCCCTCTCTTCTGTTTCATGTACACTCGCTTTAAATTCATCCCAGCATTTAGACCCTTCATCACCTCTGTTCGTCCGAGCTTCAGGGTTCATGCTTGCCATACCCATGAATGCACACTTCACACATCTTTCCGAAATCGAAATGCTCGGACGAATTCCTAGCCTTGGCTGAGCAACCTCGCCCTGGCGCCGTCACACACTGTCTCCCCCTTACGTGTCCTCCCACTCTACCTCCGTCCATGAAGCCAGTCAACCCCCTTCCCAAGTAGACGGCGCACCCATTCGGCAGTGACACGTCACAAGTTTTCTCAAGAACCCGGTAGCCAGGACCCTATTCACCTAGTCCGATTCGCAGATATTCCTTCCCTTGCGTCGTGGCTCTGCTTTGCGGCGGCTACACAAAGATCCAGGTACGTGAGACCACCCCCTCAGCTGCCAGTATCCCGGTGGCTTGGAGTCTAACGGAGTAAACTCCGGTTCATGTGCCATGCGCCACGTACTCGTCTTGGCTGCGATATGCAGAGTGCTCTTGCTGGTACCGATCGGTGCGTAGGGCAGGGATGTGCAGATCTGATGCCGTAGCTGCAGAGCCCACAGACACGGCACCCGAGACATTGCTTCACTTTCCCGCATCCCAAAATCTTCTCGATGATATCGACATGGACCTGCAGATTCACGGCTGCTTTTCTAGGTCCGGAAGATTCCATGGAAGTTCGGCGATTAGCTGGCTGGCATCCGATCCAGCCCAGATCCCGATGGTGCTGCGGTCGTATTTGCCAGCCACATGCAAGGAAACCGACGTGAATCACGACACTTACAGCGCTACGGGAAGACTTGGCCACTGCAAAGGACTGTTCCATCGCTAACGCGGGCTCCTGGGGAGTCGTGTATAAATAATAGTGTTTTCTGCTTGCTCCTCAAGTCCTCTTCTCTTCAAGTCCCTTGCTAGCCACAGTTTCCCACATCTACCTTCCTTCAACCACCAGCCTCGGTATCATTTACATCACCCAGCTACACGTACATCCTGTCAGAGGCCTCACTTCGCAGCCATGTGCAAAGCCGTCTGCCGCATCTACGGGTGCGGGCACTCCAGTTACGACTACTCCTTTTGCAACAAGAGCTGGGACAACGAGAACCAGACGTCAGTTCCCTGCAAGAACCACGTAACATCCAAGAAGACCAGGAGGTCAAGCACCCGCTGCCGCCTTCTGAGCTGCGACTACGCAAACCGTCGGGGCAGCCCGTGGCGGTGCTGCATGTGCCAGCAGGGCCCGAACGCTGGAGGCACGTGTCACCAGAGCGTCGTTCGTATGATGCCCTGGCCGGATACCGGCGAGGAGATGCAGATGTACACGACCTGCGACCACGGCGTCTGCAAGTCCTGCCCTCCCCACAGTCAAGGCGATTTAGTCACGACTACCGTGTACGATGACGCTGGTTCGTCTGGCCCCACGGCGTTCTTGTCGCAGTATTGATTGATATTGCTTTGCTGCGTTTTGCTTAGTGGGATGGAAAGGTCGGGTGGCCCATGCTAACTACTGGGGTGTTGTTTGTGAACGAGTAGGCGCTTTCGGGCATTTGGTCACGGCTTCCGACGCGACGACCTCTAGGAAGCCGCAGAGGCACCGCCATCAGACGTCTTCTTCCTCCCATCATCGTCGCAGCTCGGTGGTATCAGGCGCTACCCACGCAGCAGCCGCGTCTTCACTAGGTTACGCGGCGGGTTCGGGCAGGGAGTCGGGAGGCAGCAATTCCAAGGCGGGATATAAAACGAACATGGATGGGCGATCCAAGAAGGAAAAGGCATTGAAGAAGAACGAATCCAATACTCGTGAGAAATAGTCCTTAGTCTAATATTGGGGCATCGAGGTCTCGTTTCCTTTGCATTTACAATTGGGCGGTACTACACTAGGTTTATAGCTTTATGCTGGACATTGAAGCTTCTCTTAATCTGCACTCGCAAATAGTTCGTCCCGGAAATTCGGTTTCGAGGTCCATTTCATTCTTGTGCAAGGTCAAGTGATGCAAGGGTCTCAGCCAGGACGGAAGCACGGAACAACGGCCCTTCTGGGTACTCCTCGTGCTACGGCATCCCAGCCCTCCGGATCCCAACGTTCCACACAGCCAGGTCAGAGGATGCGGCATCTCAATCAGGGGCTTCATCCCCCCTGTCACACACGCATACCACGTCTCTCCCGGCGCTCTGGGTCGCCCCGTCACAGGTTGAGCCCCATATTGACGTGGACCGCCTTGATCTGCGAGTAGGCCTCGAGGCCCGCCTCGCCCAGCTCCCTCCCGATGCCGCTCATCTTGACGCCGCCAAAGGGGACGCGCGGGTCGCTGTCCTGGCTGCTGTTGATCCACACCATGCCGGCCTCGATGTCGGCCGCGACCCTGTGCGCGCGCTCAATGTCCCGCGTGAAGACGGCCGCGCCCAGCCCGTACGTCGTCTCGTTGGCCATCTGCAGCGCCTGCTCCTCGGAGGAGAAGCGGGCGATGGCGACGACGGGGCCAAATATCTCCTCGCGGTACACGCGCATGCTGGACTTGACGTTGACGAAGACGGTCGGCGCGATGAAGAAGCCCTTGCCGTCGACCTTGACCGGTTCGCCGCCCGAAGCGATCTCGGCGCCTTCCTTCTTGCCAATCTCAATGTAATCGAGCACTCTATCGTATTGCGCCTTGGACACCTGCGGGCCCTGGTACGAGTCCTTGTCCCATTGGCTGCCGACCTTGCTCACCGTCTTGACCGTCTCGAGGAAACGACCCAGAAACTCGTCGTAGATGGAGTCCTGCACCAGGATACGCGAGGTGGCCGTGCAGATCTGGCCCTGGTTGGACATGATGCCCAGGTGCGACCATTTGACGGCCTGTTCCAAGTTGGCATCGTCAAACACCAGCAGCGGCGACTTGCCACCCGTCTCCAGCGTGATGTTCTTGAGCGTCTTCGCCGCCGCGCCCATGATCTGCGTGGCCGTGGCCGTGGAGCCTGTGAAGGCGACCTTGTCCACGAGCGGGTGCTGCACCAGCGCGGAGCCCGTCTCCCTGCCCAGCCCGTTTACAAAGTTGACAACGCCGGGCGGGAAGCCGGCCTGCTTGATGAGCTGGCCGAGGACCAGGATGCTCAGGGGCGTCTGCTCGGCGGCCTTGAGGACTACGGTGTTGCCGCAGGCCAGCGCGGGGCCCAGCTTCCACGTCGCCATGGACAGCGGATAGTTCCAGGGGATGATCTGCGCGACGACGCCGATGGGCTGGCGCAGGGTGTAGGCAAACTTCTGAGGTGTGGTGCTGATGGTCTGGCCGAAAGTCTTGTCGGCCCAGCCGGCGTAGTAGCGCATGACGGTGACGCACTCACCCAGGTCCGTCTCGAGGGCCTCGGCGTACGTCTTGCCTAGGGTAACATCAGCTTTGACGGGGGGAGGAGCAGCGGGATCATCGATGGGGTGGTAACAAACCATTGTCCCAGGCGTCGATGGTGGCGAGGAGCTCCTTCTTCTCCTCGATCAGATCCGCCAGACGGAACATGAGGAGGCCTCTTTCGGAGGCAGAGATGCCCTTCCAGGACTCATGCTTGAGAGCGGCCCGCGCAGCATTGACGGCGTCGTCGACGTTGTCAGCGTCGGCGGCCTGGACAGTAGCAATGGGCTTCTCGGTGCTGTCATGTGCGTCAGCGACGGTTGCCGCAAGGATGGAAGAGCGGTCCTTACGCCGGATCAACGGTTTCGAGCGTCTTGCCGCTCTTGGAGGGGACGAATTCGTTGTTGATGAAGAGGCCGAGGGGCTGCTCCCACTCGACGCCGTTGGGGGCCGTGAGCTTGACGCTGAGGTCCGACATGGTTGACCAACTCGGTTGCTTCGGTTAATTTCGTTGATTCAAAACAGTGAGGGGTTCTGAAAGGGCAACAGCGAGTTATCCAGAGATGAAAGATCCCTGTAGTGATAAGCAGCAAGGATGATAACAGGAGGCCATATCGGGAGGGGCCGATGATGGGGTTGTGGAGGGGTAAAGGCTCAGCTGCTGGCTGCGCGATGACGATGTGGTGCTACCCTGCGATAACCGTAAATTCTCCTTGATAAGTCACCATGAACAACAACTCGTGTGAAGATCCGAATATTACTTATTCGTGATTATGAATAAGATATAGGAATCTCTCAGGATCTCCTAATGTATCATTCAATCGCCGCTCAAAATCAGTTACAGCTTCCACAACAAGGGGGCGATAAAGCTTGAACCAACGGCGGATGGGTCCGTGATAGAGTGTTCCATATTATACCGAAGGACTCATTTTAGCAATTATGGAGCTCTTTACCAGAGCACACAATACTTGGTGCCCATTCTTCACATTTGTAGCTAAGTCTTCCCCAACCTCTTCGCCTCGTCCGCCACCACTCTTGGAATGTCCTCGTCCAGACTCCCCTCCCGCGGCGCCCACCCAAGCAGCTCCTTTGCCCGCCGGGACTGGCTCCTCGCATTCGTTCCGTAGATGATGTATCCATAAGGCAACACCTTCGCGCTGTCGTCCTTTTCCAGTTCCTGGATCGAGTTTTCTGGAATGAGGCCCTGGTCATGAGCCGCCTGCGTCACCTTCTTCGAGATGTCTCCAAAAGACTTCACCACACTCATCAGTTTCATGCTGCTTGGAAATGTGACGGGGGAAAGTGAAAACCCACCGCTTCGTCGCTGCTCGTCAGGTACAGAGCCTCTTCACCCCATGCCTTATCCCCGTCCGGCGTGGCCGATGCCACAAGCGAGGCAAACAACCTCCCCAGGTCGCGGACATGCACGACCCCCCACCGGCTCAGCCCCTTGCCGACCTGCACGCCACGGCCCCTCTCCAAGGTCACCCGCGCGAGCTCCGGGACCTGGACGCTCCGCTGGTTGCCCGGCCCTTGTCCGGGCCCGTAGATGATGGGCGGGAACACCACGGCGGTCTTAATGTTGGAGGCGTGCGCTGCGACGTCGAGCAGGTAGTTGTCCACCGCGCGGAATAAGTGTGCGCGGATCAGGGTGCGGAGGGCGGCTGTCCCATCCAGATCGTCGAACACGGTGTCTGAAGGTGAACCTGCAACGTAAGTGGGTGATGCGATTTCGGCTGCTGCCAGGGCACTGGCTCCGGATATCTGAACCCAGTACACTGGATTTATGGCCCATCAATATTAAAGCTGACTTATCGGGTTCATACACTGCATACCTGGCTCGGAGGTCTCCTTGCTCTTCAAACCCCTGTGAACAGCTTGGACTGCCTTGAGATGGCCTGCGGATGCAAGGTCTGCCCATTGCAGCATCAGCAAAGAGAACCCCGCAACAGTAGATGAACATACTTAGTATAATATCTGCCTTGTTGGCTTCTCGCTCTATGATATCCTCATCGTCCAGACTCCCAATGACTGTCGTAACGGAGCCATATGCCGCAGAGATATCGGCAGCTTTTTGAGCATCGCGCACAAGAGCCGTGAATTTGTACCGGGGATGGCTACAGGTCAATTCGCGAAGAACCTGGCCGCCTATGTAGCCAGTGGCCCCGGTGCTGAAACGTGTCAGACACAAGTACTCGTTCAATCGACAGTCAACCCGTTTCTCACATGAAGATTGAAGTCATCTTGTTGTGCCGCGTTCTGGCAGGCGAGAGTGGTGTTCGTGGAGATGGCGCTGGGATGAGGGGTCCAGTGGAGTAACTTCGCAGACCATCAAATGTTGGGGCTCACGAGCAAGATCAAAAACACTAGGCTTGCTACGTCTTTATATACCGATTTCTCAACATCATTTTCCTATGGAGAACCGTTAATACCATCTCTTTGCAGCCTGGCATAATCATTGGTCTGACTGATTATAGCACTAGAAGCTTCCTCTGCCTGTGACGGAAGGTGTTGCATCGAATTGCTGCTGCTGTTAGTCTGCTCACGGCTTGTCTTCATTTGTAAGCTGCTTTTCCACCTCACTATGCAGGCCATATACCTCTTCCGGATCAGGGTAGCAGCATCGCAGCAATGCGCATGTGGACAAGCGGCAGAAACAGTCGAGCATTTTCTCTTTCGATGCAGAAATTGGACAGCGCATAGGATGGAAATGCTGCAGTGCACTGAGACACTGCGAGGAAATCTTTCCTTCTACCTCGGAGGAAAGTCACGATCAGATGACAT